>OU343217.1:135613606-135762118 GCA_910596185.1 Chrysanthemum makinoi
ATCAAGAATTACCCGCGACCCACTGACCAAGAGCCCACGCCAAGCGGGCGGTCCAAACGCGACAAACCGGCGGCTCCTTGGCACAAACACCCACGATCGGCTTTCCTCTGCGCTTAGGAGCCCTCGACATAGCGGCGCACCAAACCGAGCCTCTTGTGGCTTTGAGACCCACGACAAGCACTTCAACCAACCACCGGCTTTGTCTTTGAACCCACACGATTACAATACTCTTTGTGATCACCCTACGAATTTCTTGAACCTTGAAAATGAATGAAATGGAGGGATTTCTCATGGTTTTCGTCACTTTAGAGTGCTAGGTTTTTTTTATTGTGTATGTGTATTTTCTTTGAATTTAGATTGTAGGTTACACATGAGGAGGTTAAGTGAGAAATAAAAGGGAATGATTGGGAGTTAATGATAGAGTTACGAGGAGGGTAATTGGGGCGAGATTTTTGGGTGTGGGCGTTTCACTTAGTCCGAGCAAAGGGGAAAGGAGGTAAATGATTCATTCAATATTTCCTAATTTACCAAATATATAGTAATGTAAGTTACAATTTAGTGTATAAAATGAGATCAAAAGGAGAGAATTATGGGGGAAATTTGGAGTGAGTTTTGGCCAAGATTAGGAGAATAAATGACAAAATCAATCTCTTCTATTTATTTAGTTTATATGCTTAACTTAATCTCTAGCAACTTGTACATGTTATAAGGTCCAAGTGACTTTATATCGTGTTATATTTATCTTGCAAACATAAGTGTGAGTTAAATTTTATTTTCTTGCATAAAATCATTATAATTAAGTGTCAATATTTAGTTAACGAGCTTGACATATTCTACGTATCCCACAATCATTAAGCTTGAGGGGCAAAATGGTCATTTAACATGCTTACGATTTTTAGGGTTTTACAATGTGGATCAAAAAGGTAGTAGTAGCATTTGTACCTTCATGGGTTGTTGTTTAACTTCTTGGTTCTCCAAGAAACAAACGGCACTAGCTATCTCCACGACCGAATCCGAATATGTAAGTGCTAGAAAGGCATGTCAACAAGCACTATGGATGAAACAATCTCTCGTAGACTATGGCATCATACTTGGCGACATCCCAATCATGTGTGACAACAAAGGAGCCATAAACCTAAGTAATAACCCTATGCAACATTCTTGCACAAAACACACAGAAATTTGTCACCACTTTCTTAGGGACAATGTGCAAAAGGGTAACATCTCCATCGAAAAGGTTCCAACCAAAGAGAACGTTGCCGATATCTTCACTAAACCTCTAAAACGGGAACCCTACCTTTATCTTCGTCTAGGATTAGGAATGATTGAACACATCTCTTCTTCTTAAACTCATTGTAAGCTTCTCCTCAAATTTGAGTCTAGGATTCTATTGAGCACAAAATCAAAAGAATTTTTAAGAACCTAAAATACAATGATTATAATTCTCGTAAGTATAGTTTTTGCATGCTTAAAACCAACTCTAAAAACTTTCCACATACATGAAAAACCCCAATTCTTTCTTTCAAAACTTCTCACGTTTAAGAAAATCATCTTTATTTCATTGTTAATACAATTCAAAATGCTCTTCTCATGCCTGCATAATGAACTCAAAATCCTTGATCGGATCATGTAACTAATATATAATTCAACTTGGAAAATGAGCAAAATTGAACTAATGAGACTTTGAATTATCTCTTAGGTTTTCCTTTCTTTAGAGTCGAGATAATCACATCTCCACATATGTTGCATGTAGACACACACTAGGAAGAAAATTTCTCCTGGACGAAATTTGAAGTCTTCTGATGGCGGTCTCTTGATTTTTGGACGGTCCCCCATGTATATAGGACCATCCACTAATTTATGGGACCATCCTAACTTTTCTGCAGTCTCTATCACTTTTTTGATTCCTTATGCTTAAACATAATTTGAATTCTTAATACTTATAATGCATGCTTTTCCATAATTTGCATCTTCATCCCCTATTTAAATCCTCATCTTACCCATTCATCTTCATGACATAACCTTCTCCTCTTCCTCCTCTCAATACCATCCTATAGAAAACCTAGAATCTCCGTCAAACATATTTGGCGGAAGAAACAAACCCTTGTAAACTTCATGCAAAACACTTCCACCTCTAACACACACAAACCATCCTTTACTCCACAATCCATCCCTTTTAAAGAAGCATCATCCTCTTCCTTTTCCTTCTTTGCTTCTCAACCTCAAAATGACCCACCATCCATTCTCAAAGTGCCTACCTTCACACCTCAAGACCATTTTATACCACTACCACATCTACCTCAAGTGACAAATCATACCAACCCACAATCCCATTAGGGCTCAATAATTCTCCCGTCTCATTGACTTGAACCTTCCAAACATAATTCTTGGCCAAAAACGTCATCCTCCAACCAACCTTCATACTACTCTGAATCAAGTCAATGCCCATGGAGGCCATTGTGTATGTTTCATTCACAATCGCAACCTATTCCAAACTCTCAAAAGTGATCTTGACTTTGTCATATCTCTTCTCTTGTCTCATCGCTTCCCGCCTCCTTCAAACAACACCCTTTCACCATCATTTCTCCCTAACCTCTAGACATGGCGGTTGCTCTACAATAAGATCGGGCCTTCCTTTGGTTTTCCTCGAGACTATACTAGGATTAGTCATGACTAGGATTAGGCTCATGTTATACTCGTCATACTCTACGTATTACTTTGTTCTCGTTTAATGAATGTTTTATGTTATGCATACTTATTGAATTATGTCTCCTTCTCTAACCCACTAACGACGGTCCCTTAAATACCCGACAGTCCCTCAAATATATGGGAATGTCCAAGCATTTACAGGACCATCCCAGTGATACTGTCTTCTGTCTCCTCTCTATTCTCATTTGTTTATGTGAATTGCATATACTCTTGCACCTGTATTCTAACTTGTTTTTGTAGCAAAATACCATCGCTCGATTCCCCGATCTCATCAACAAAGGAGAGCGCTAATCAAAGGGGAGCATTAGCATCATCGATTTCTTTCCTCTCTACGCATCGCAGAAGCCTTTTTGATTTTACAAAAAGGGAGAGAAGTAAACGAAAACTCATTAAAAACTTATTAAAACATAATTTTACCTAAAAATGAGTTTATATTTTGTAATCATCAAAAAGGGGGAGATTGTTAATACAAATAATGTCAAAAACGTTATTTGCATTTTTTGATCACTATACGTTTTGATAATCACAAAATATAAAGACAGGTTACGTAAAACTATATTCGATAAGTTTTCAATCGAGAAAATTCGTTTTGACTGCAACATTACTTAAGGTATGTACAAACACAATATCAACTTAGTTAAGCGATCAAAGAATTTATTCTTTCTCAAAACTCACATTTTTACAAATTATTTTTGTAATTATAAAGAGATGTTTTAATAAGAAAAATACTTTTGAATTTCAAAATCTCCAACTGCTATTTTTCCCTCCCAAACCAAATAAAATATTCACCAGATAATTTTTCACCACATCAGGACAAAAATAGGAGTGTATGTCGAGACGGTCCCTTATATATATGGGACCGTCCAAGGTTTAAGGGACCATCCTCCGCTCCTCATGGTGACTATAAATACTACACTATTCCAGCAGAAAAATTTACCTCTTGAGTACTAAAACTTTCTGTCTTCCCAAATTCATCTAAACTCTCTTCTTTGATCATATTAACGTGTTGCAACTTGTTTATAAGTGATCGCATCCTCTCTACCTCAAAGTGCAAGAGAAGAACACTCGTATTCGTCAAGAAATGAAGTGTTGAAAAATAAGCATTCACCTCATAACCTTTGTTACGTATGTCTCCTTAACCTAAATTCTTTTTATCTCAATTCTTGTGTAATATTTGACTTGTGTGTAAGCTCGGAATCGTGTTGTGTGTTGATTCGGAGTTGGTGTTAGTCTGTTAGGTGATTTTGTTGATTCGGACTTGGTGTTGGTCCGAATTGTGTTGTGTGTAGTGGTTGATATTACGTGTAGTACCGTGTAGATTGGTTCTAGCTAGGATTAGGAATTGGCACTCCAGTTAGTGTTGTTAATTGGTGTAAGCGAAGGTGTACGCTTTGTTCTGCCATAAGGAAGCGTGTTGACATAGTGTTTGTGAAACTCTCGAGTGTGATACTCGAGGAGTGGAGTAGGAGAGAGTTAGCTTGGTAGCCAAACCACTATAAATCTTCGTGTCTCGGTTTGATTGTTTCTTTCCATTACTTTTGCATACTTCTTACTTTATTATTGTTAACATTATTCGTGTTCATATATTTTTGTGTTTAGATCACATAAACTATGAATCTAAAAGTATTTCAAAACAAATCTGCAAAAGATTTTGAAAACGTAATTAAAATAGTGAAAATGAAACTATTCCCCCCCCTCTAGTTTCTACATAAATAATATAAAACAAGTAATATATATAGGATAAAGGATGCTATAAATATGACCTTATTTAATGTCATCAAGGATTCATCACCAAAACCCCCAAGACATGGAGACTTTTGCAATCATTGCAAACACACTCAAAGTTTGGTTCATGATCTTCATGATGAAATGCATTTCATGTTCAATCACATTCTTGATCGTTTAGATGACAACAACAAACCAAATCACACTTAAGAACATTGTAAAGAAGTGCAAGCACAAGTGGTCACCCTTGTCATTATTCCTTTATTTTTTTAGCTTGGCTTTAGCTTATTCATTAGGACAACTTAAACGTTAGACCGTGTTCTTAGTTTTATTGATTGGTTATTGTGTACCGCTCTTTTTCTTTATTACATGGCTTTATTTGTTTATGTTATCATTTGCTTTGAGTATATTGGTGTGTTTATTATTTATTTTATGGCCTTGTTAATATAATGTCCTTATATCGTTTGTTAACTCCTACTAATTCAAACAAGCAGCTGGATCCTTTGAACTACAAAGGGCGGATCCTTTTTGAAAGGGATCCGGCAGAACCGGCCACCCATACATTTTTCTAAGAAATTTTGAGCTTATTTTTGCATATATGCTTTCATTCTAACCTATTGTTTTGTAGATTTTCAAAACTCACTTGGAATATTTGACGCCCTCACTAAGGGGAGCATTCATCAAGGGGGAGCATTGCAATCGCGCAATACCAAACGACACTTAAACTCTCTTTTCTATTAAAATTACTTTTTCATCCGAGTTAGTTTCATTTCGACACTCTTTTTTTTCGACAAAAAGGTGAAGAAAATAGTAAAAACTTCAAACTTAAAATTTATAAATTTTACTTTTAACTTCAAATAATTTTATGGTTTTTCATAAACACAAAAGGAGAGATTGTTAATACAAATAATTCGTTAAAAACATTTATTTATAGTTTACGGTATCTCTATGTTTTGTTCATAACAATCGTAAAATCATTTTAGCAAGAAAAATAAAATACGTAAGTTTTTTAGCCAATAGTTTTCTAACTCATTATGATAAACAAATACTTTACCAAACTGTCAAAAATAATACATCTAGCATAATAGTTTACTAAAAGTCAAAATCATTTTAAAACACTTATAAGTAACTCTTGTTACTTTCATTTTATATTTAACCAAATAGGATGTATATATGTTTTAAGAATAAATTAGTTACATCATGCATGATACCACATGGTATTTGTAACCCAAAACCCAATACCCATGACCCAAGAACCAGTACCCATGACCTAAGAACCAAAATCAATACACAAAACCCGGAGTTGTAACCCAAAAGTTGGACTGGTTGATCCAGTCTGCCGGGTCCCTTTTGTAAGGGATCCGCTAGGCGGATTAGAGTGAATTTTGCCTATAAATAGCAAGCTATTTCTTCATTATTCTTTACCTCTTTCCATAATAACTCTTCCTATATTCTTATATATCTCTACCTTCTGATCTCAAATCATTCTTGTAGTATTTTCTTTTAGTTATTCTCAAGATTCTTCATAAAAGACGAGATCATGACTTTAGCATACAAGACTTTCAAACTTCAAGAGAAGTGTTGCTATCTTCCTATATCATTACATGATCACTGAATTGATACATGTATTTCATTCATCATATTGTATCATAAAATGGTAGTATAATTTTGTGTTGTTGGGTTGGTTCTCTGTGTAAAGAACTCGAGATTTAGCTTAGTACAGGATAAATTGTAAGCGACGTTAGAGAAGGTTCTTACTTGAAGAAGAACTAGGTATTTGGCTTTGTACCAGAGAAACTGTAAGAGGCGTTGTAAAGGCTTCTCCGCTAGATAAGGAGCTTGTGGATCTAGTGTTTACGAACTCTCGAGTTGGGTACTCGGGGAGTGGAATAGGTAAAGGAAGATGACCTTGTAGCCGAACCACTATAAGTACTTGTGTCATAGTTTTATCTCTCTTTACTTTAACTCGTCTTTAATATTCATAATATCTAACTATCAATATTCAAATATCAAAATAATTGACATAAGTCAATCTAACTATTTTAAAAAGAAGTTTTAATCGATAAAACTATTCAACCCTCCCCCATCTAGTTTTCTACAAACCCTGTTTTTGTAACATATTGGATTTCATAAACACATCAAATCATATTGGCAAGGGGCGTATGAAGTGAGTTTTAGAGAGAGAAAGTGTTAGGAATTGGAAATTCTATTGTAAAGCATCGGTCACCCCAAATATAATCTAGCTTAAGTTAGCTCGTAGACATAGCTTTTATTACGTTATTTGTTAGTTAGTTATTAGCTGAGTTTAATCTAGTGTAACACCGTGGAGGAAGGACGGGTCTTTACCCATTGTATGCCTGATCCACAGCCCGAAGGAGGGCGTGCTTCTTTGTATAAATAGCCCTCTCCCCACAAGGGAGAGGGTTGGATGTTCATTTGGAATCTAACCTTCCATGAGTTTCTCTTACTAGAATATCTCACTTTCTCTCTCTAAAACCATATATTCATACGCCCATATTTGTGATTGATTGTGTGTTTGTGAAATCCAATATGTTACAAATGGTATCAAGAGCCATGGTTTGATCATCTCTTTTACATGTTCTTGGATTTCTAGTGGTTTTATATGGTTTTTGGGGTTTGAAAAAGTTTTATGGTTTTTGCATCATTTGGATAATTTCTTGTGTTAAAGTTTGAATTTTGATTGTACTTTTGTGTTTGGTATCATTGTAAGTGCTTGGGTTTTGATTTGGAAAGCTTGAATCACTGTGGTTGGGCTTGTTTTGGATTGAAAAGGGTTGTGTTTAAGTTTTTCTTGCTAGCGACTTGACTCTCGGATAATTTTTCTTCGTAGCGACTTGCTTCTTTAGTTTGCAGCGACTTGTAGTTGAAGTGGTAGCGACTTGAGCTCTAGCGACTTGTCTATTGAGACAAGACCACTTCGGCTAGCGATTTGTTCAACGTAGCGACTTGTCTTTGTTGTGACTAGCGAGTTGCTCTTTAGCGACTTGGCCTCTTAGCGAGTTGTTCCTTAGCGACTTGCCCACTTAGCAAGTTGTTCTTTAGCGACTTGTCAGTTTAGCGAGTTGTTACTTTAGCGACTTGTGTCTAGCGACTTAGTTCACAGCGACTTGAGCTTTTAGCGAGTTGTTACTTAGCGACTTGGGTGAGTAGCGACTTGTCTTCAACGTATTTAGCGACTTGGTGAATTAATGCAAACGATTTGTTCCTAATATCCATCAACACAATGTCTTACACCACTGATCCTTTAATCTCCAAAGTGCTCGAACTCTATGATACCTCACAGAACAAAGAAACTGTTTGCTACTCAGATTGCTTAACCATGATTGATTCAGCAGATTATGATCAAATCACTTCACATTCTGAGTCAAATATCAAAGAATCACACCTGTTAATGATACATGATTCAAAGAAAATGGAATGCAACATTGAGCCTTATCAACTACTTCATCTGCACCTCATACAACTGTTATCCACAACTGGGGATCGAACATGCAGTGCTCTCTTCCGCCAGGACTTACCTACATTGACAAGAACCTTGTTGCTGAACTTAGAACAATTGAAGCTTCAAATTACCCAAAAAAGGTAGTAAAGGATGATTCCAATACTACGCTTCAGGTAATCCACAACCAATTTCAGCCATTTATCAATGGGGAATATTCCGTAGACTTCGATCAACACGTTCTTGGAATTTCCTTCAAGAAACATACTAGAATGGAAATTCATGAATTCATCGATACATTTATTCAACTTATGGATAATGTGGAAATGTACATTAAGGAAGCTGCTCAAGAGGAGAATGATTTGAATGAGTGTCAAGTGAAATTAAGTGAAAGTTGTGATACGTCGGGTAACGATTCAGTTGAAAGGATGGGTGATGCTGAATGCAGAATATCTGATGCAACAAAGGATGATGAAACCGGCTGATGAATACAAAGGCAGAGTCAGATAAGCTTGAAGCGCCTGTAGTTCATGACTCTCGTTATGCACGATGTGAATGCCGACATCATACCAACAAATGAACAGATGCATGTGATGAGGTACCCTTAACTGATCAACATAATGAATCTGCTAATGTACCTAAACAAAATGATTCTAATTCTAAACATGATATTGATAAATGTTTCTTGGTTGAGTCTGAGTCTAGAATCCTTAAAACAAATGAAATGGTTGAAAAAGAGTTTTGATGAACTTTCAAACAAATACTCAACTCTTGAAAAACATTGTATTTCCTTAGAAATTGCAATACAACAAAGAGAAGAAAGTTTTCTTGCTACAAAACCTTGAATAAATCCGGAATTCCCAGAATTTCGAGAATTTTTTGAAATTAACCAGTTAAAAACCCAGATTCTGGACAAAGATTCAGCCATATGTAATCTGAAATTGCAACTCTCAGATATGCATAAGAAATGTAATATCGGGATGAACAATCCTAACTATGAGGTGAGTGGTCCGCTTAAATCTAGGAATGATGAATTGGCTCTATGTGTGGCCAACCTTTTAAGAGAAAATGAGTCCTTGAGAAAGAACTTATTAGAGAACAATTCCAAGCTGATAGATCAAAGTAACTCCTTGTTGGCTGACATTGATGCCCTCAAAGCCCAAATTCAAGATAAGAGCTTCACCATTGTTTCCTTAAAAAATGAGCTTAGGAAATCTATTGGAAATAGGGTGAACACTAAGTTTGCAAAACCATCGACCTTGGGAAAGCCAATTGTACTGAATAAATCAGAACGAGCTGTAGTTAGGCAGCCCAATGCTTTTAAAACAGAAAGATTTAAACCATCGAAATCTAAGCTTGCCTCCCAAGTTGATGAGAATATAGTTTTAACAAAACCAGTCACTTCACTAATTCAGTCCGATATGATGAATAACAATCCCCAGCTTAATGTTCGAAGCCCTAAGATCAGGAATATTAGGAGTTCATCTAGTTCATATAAGAAGCATCAAATGGCTGATCAATCCCATAAGAAACAAACTAATTACAAAAGGACCAATGTTCAAAACAGGGAAGTGGCTACATCCAAATCTACTAGCAGTTGTTTCAAATGGATTCCTACTGGTAGATTATTTAAGTTTTCAGGATCCAAATGGACTTACACACCTAGATCTTGCCTTAAGTAGATGCCCACAGGAAAAATCTTCAAGAATATTGAACCTAAAGGGATTTTTATTAATGACACTCCTAGACCAAACTGTGCAACATCCAATAGTGAGGTTACTCATGTCACTAACTCATCTATTTACAATACTACATGTGCTATTAGCGCAAAGTGTCCTCAGTCTTTTTCAGGTACAATGCTCAATTCAATCATGAACACCATGACATGGTTTCCATCAAAAATGAAGATTGCTCACTCATGAATTGTAGCTTGTCAGAATTGATGTACCTCGTACTTTGACTCCTTTTCGACTTGAATTAGGACTCGTTCTCATGAATCAGTGTACAAATTAATTTTCACTTGAATTAAAAAAAATCAATTTTTTATTTTTTATTTAATTAATTAAATCTTTACCCACAATCTGATAAAAGATGTATCTCTTGTTATCGATAACATCTACGGTCCTAGAAATGTCATTCAATAATGATACGGGTCCATAGATGAAGTTCGAACAAAAGATATATTCTATTTTTTAACGGGGGGTTGAAATTCAATCAATGTTCACTCTTAATTAGTGACATTGATTGAGGGGGAGAATCTTTCAATTTATCTCTGCATCAGTGTTTGATATATGTATTGTGCTTACTTGTGTGCTGCTGCATGTTTATGTCATGATTCGTTATGTTCACTGTGCTAGATAGCTTATCTATGTTATGTCATATTTGGTATTTGTCATATTATTCAACATGAATGTTATTATCCACCGTATCTGCATGCAATTTGCTAAGATCAAGGACTGAAAGTGTCAATAGCACAAATTTACGTGTGCTACTAAGATATGTAGCGACTTGTCTCCATTCATCATAATAACAAGGACCAAATATGTCATTATCAAGTGTAGCGACTTGTCTTTATCAAGTGTAGAGACTTGCTTCAATTAAAAGTGTAGCGACTTGTTTCACAACATCCTAACCTTAAGCTAGCGAGTTGCCTCATTTAGCACATATACAAGGACTGAATATGTCAATATGCAAAACATGAAAACTGTACTTAATCCCCTAGCGACTTGTCACAAGTTATAATATTTCAAAATCCCAAAAGTATATCTCTCTATCTCGCGTGATCATTTTTGTAGCGACTTGTTTGTGGTAGGTTGATTTCAACGTTCTGTTTCGAATCTCGTATATCTTATTCCTCCTCTAACGCATCTCTTTTAACAGATTCCATCGAGCTATTTTCCTTCGACAATTGATCATATATCTAGGTTTGTTAATGGCTGTGTTTAATGGAAGAATGTGATATTGAATAGGTTGCTATTAGGATTCACAAGGTTTGATGGTGCATTTTTGTGGATAAATGATTGTCCTTGCGTATACTTTTTTGCTTTGTTTGTAATATTCGTATAAGTGTGTTGGATTGATATTACATGTTATGCTTGCATCGTGGTTGTGTTTGATTGAAAAAGTGATTTGGTTGTGCATTTTGGGGTTGTATTTGAGTGTTGGATTGATGACTATTGGTTTGAAACTTCATACGTTCTTGATAGCGACTTAACTGATAGCAGGTTGTTCTTGGTAGCGAGTTGGCTCATATATTCCTCATGGCGAGTTGTCAATTCTTTAAACATTATTGCTAGCGACTTGCTATGTAATTGGGTGATACGTGTTGTAGCGACTTATCCCTGTAATTTTTTTTGTAGCGACTTGTCTTGACAAGTTAGCGACTTGCTAAAACTTTCTCACAAAGGCGACTTGTTAGTGGTTTTCTTATAGCGACTTGTTTTGACAAGTTAGCGACTTGCTTAAACATTTTCACAATGGCGACTTGTCACTGTTTTTTTTTCTTATAGCGACTTGTTTTGACAAGTTGTTTAAAGCAACTTGCTATAATTCTTTCATGATAGCGACTTGGCTCAGGTTTTACTTGTAGCATGTCTTGACAAATTATTCATAGCGACTTGCTATAACATTGTTGTTTTAAGAGACTTGTATCTGGTTTCTCTTGTAGCGACTTGATTTGACAACTTGTCTTAGCAACTTGTTATAACACTTCCATTATAGCAACTTGTCTCATGAAATCCTATTATAGCAATTTTGTTTTTTCAATTTTGGCTCAAAACAATTTGTCTCTAGAAAACCTTGTCATAATGATTTGTTACTCTAAGAATTACTAAAGCATCTTAACCTATTTTTTGAGCATTTCAATCTGATTTTTTTGGTAATTTGTCATGTATGCTTCTCGTTGTGCTTATGTCATGAGGTTGCATTAAAGTTGTTTAGCTAACCATGTCTAATCTAACATGCTCTCGAACACTATTGTTGTATGTGTGTTTCTACAGAATCTCAATGGCAAACACAACCTCATCCGAGAACCTTGCTACTTCTGCTCCACCCACAGTTCTTACAGACAACGAAATTTTTCCGGAAGATAAATGGGTTGAGATAGGCAA
This sequence comes from Chrysanthemum makinoi, assembly GCA_910596185.1. Lineage (NCBI taxonomy): Eukaryota > Viridiplantae > Streptophyta > Magnoliopsida > Asterales > Asteraceae > Chrysanthemum > Chrysanthemum makinoi. The sequence goes on from OU343217.1 coordinate 135,625,610, forward strand.
AAGCAACTGCTATGTGGACATGGAAAGATTGAAACAAAATCCTATCTTCAAAGTTGCTATTGATATTCTTAAAAACACTAACTTCTTTAGTGCCTTGACCAAGCAATGCACGATCCCTTCCATTTACCTACAACAATTTTGGAACACCATCACATGGGACAAGATCACTGTCACTTATTCTTGCAAGCTTGATGATAATGAATTTAAAATCACATCTGACATTCTCAGTAAGGCCTTAGGAATCACACCATGTGACCCTACCAAACAATATGTCCCTCCACCTAGTGCGGAAGAACTAATTTCTAAATGATTTAGGTTATCAAGTTAACATAACAAGGGCTTCAGATATCATCACCGGACACATGTATCAACCTTGGAGAGCCATTACTACTATTCTCAACTTATGCTTATCTGGCAAAACCTCAGGGTTCGATAAAGTAAGGATACCTATTCTGCAAATCTTATGGGGTCTCATCAAAGGGGTGAACGTTGATGTCTCGGAACGTATTTGGGAAGAATTCTCGTTGTCTATGCACACTTTCATCACCGACAGAACAAATGTTCAGAATCAAGCCCAAGGAAGGAAGAAAGTACACAAACTTGTAATTCCTAGCATAAGATTCTCGAAGCTTATCATTCAGTTCTTACAACAAACTCATCATTTTAATCCAAGGAGTGAGTCAGTCCTCCATAATGCTAGGGATGAATTTGTACTTGGTAACCTCAAATATGTTGCCAGAGGTGTTAATAAAGAGATCTTTGGAATGCCAATTCCTGATGCACTTCTCACAGATGATATTAAGAAGACTGACTACTTCAGATTATACAAGAAAAGGGTATCCAGATCCAATGTTGATGACGCTCCCGATCCCTCACAGCCCAAGTCTACAAAGTCTACTTCCAGCACTAAATCATCCTCTAAAACCTCATATGCCGCCCTTCCCAAGAAGAGACGTGATAGATCTCAATCTACCGACACTTCATCACAGAAGCAGAAAAAGAGAAAGAATGATGTCGAAAAGGGGAATGTTGGAGGAACCGAGGCTCCAAAGGGTGACATGCGATTGATTGATGAAGACGATGCTGCTTTGCAAGAAGGGATTAAACAAAGCCTGGAAAGCATGAACATGAATCCACCAGTTGGAGGTGTTGTGATAAGAGAACCTGAGCCAATGCCACGTCAAACAACTTCAATCACACAAGACAAAGGGAAAGGGATTGTTGGTGTAGAAGCTGAACAAGCCGCTCACATGCTTCTGACCATCTCTTCTTCACCGTCAAGAACTACCACCCAATTTGAGCTGAAGAAAAGAAGCATTGAGTCATCTTCAGCTCAAGAACAAACTGGAATGGAAAAGGAGGTATCTGAAACATAGGAAGATACACTTGCATCAAGTGATACCCAATCAGATAAAAATGATGAAAACGAACTGCTGAAAGACTCACAGGAGATCCTTGAGTCAAGATCTGATGAACACAAGCACATGGAAGAAACAAACATGTCTACAGGTTCTCTATCCTCATTGAATAATCTTGATGTTGACTTCTCATTTGGTGATTAGTTCTTAAATGACAAACCCTCAGATACTGAGCCTTATAAGCTTAATGATGAGAAAGAGGAAGCTGAGTCCATGTATACAGTCGACATTCAGCAAGACACATTAACCATTCCTCCGATGTCAGCACCTACACATGCAACCGCACTTCCACCACCTAAACCTGCTCTAACAACCGCACTTCCACCACCTGAACCTGCAAAAGATCTATCACTCGAACCAGTGGTTACAATTAATGACTCCGACGCTCCACCGGCTTCACCACCTCAAATTCTAACATCTGATCAATTGCTCGACAAAGCAGTAAAACGAATTGAAGCTCTTGAGAGGCAACTGCCTAAATATATCAACGTCCTCGAGAAACGTGTCTACACGTTAGAGAACCTTAACTTTGATCAAGGAGTTGCAGATGCAATTGAGGGAGAAGTAAAAGATGCTGTTGAATGGGCAATGTAGGCTCCACTGCTTCAACGATTCAAGGATTTTCCCATTTATGATATGAGAGATGTTCTGTTTGATAAGTTGTACGATGCTAATGAGCACCAGGACGTGGTTCATAAGAAGCTATATGAAGCACTTGAAGAATCGATTAAGCACGATAATCATCTACAGTTTCTGAAGGATATTCGTGAAAGGGAGGCTAAGAAGAAAAGGAGGACTTTGGTGTTGGAGACGTTGCGTAAAGGTCCTAAACCTCCTCCTCCCTCGCCTCCAACTGGAGGAGCTGGAACTTCTGGTGCTGGTGGATCTTCTGGCACAACCACTACACCTTCACCACAACCACCAACATCTCCTCCAAAACCTTCAAATCAATCCAGTTCATCCGGTGATTAGGGTACTCAGAAGAAGTCTACAACATGGACCACGGTTGATTCAAGGTTTACACCCACCTTCTCCACTATCCCGGAAGACCAGGTACTACATGAAGAGTCTTATGTCATGGCAGAGTCAGAATCTGATGATGATGATGCATCCACAAAACATATCCCTCAGCCACCTGAAGAAGAGGATTGGTTTGATGCATACGTTTCGGGTGAACGCACTAAAACCTCTAGAGTTGCACATTCAAAAGACATAACTCAAAGTTGGCTCACCGAAGAGAGACCTCAAACTCCTGAACCTTCATGGTCCATTCCAGAGTCTGACATGATGATCTCTGACAACAACTGGGCATCAACCATCACTACCAACTATGAAGCCCCAGCTGAAGAATCTCTTCTTCACATCACTGGAGATATGGGCAGCTTTATGAAATGGTTTTGTGAAAAGAAGGGAATCTCATCCATCACTCCAAAGGATCTTGAAGGACCAGCATTTGAAATCGTCAAAGTCTTTCACTCAGATGCCAATCAGCTTCAATACCAGATGGAAGAATGTCATAAGATGCTGAGTGATCAAGTCAGTGAGCAGATCAGCCATTTCAATGTGAACAAGCCTCTTCCTCTCGGTGGTGAACCTGGTCAAGTGACTATTCAATCAGACTTCTTCTTCAACCATGACTCGGATTATCTATCTGCCGAACTACTAGAAGAAGACCATCTTTATCAATTTCTAAAATGAAAGCTGCTACCTACATAGATCGAGGTCTTGAGCAAATGGTACCGATCAATTCGACGGCATAAAGAACAAGAGTATGACATCGCGCGCCGTACGGAATTTCTCATTGGTGGTTCAAGGAGAAGAAGTTCTACATTGATAGATATGGAGCTAAAAAGAGTCGCAAAGCTGTTCGATCCAAGCTGCGAATTCTAAGTGTTGTTAGTGTAGAGATCTTCCCAATCTATGGCTATGATTATCTGAAGAAGATCATTCTTCGAAGAGCAGACCTGAAAGATCATGTTATAGAAGAAAACGACTTCAAACATCTGCTGCCAAGTGACTTTGAAGATCTCTATCTTCTGGACCTCCAAGGACACCTTGACCATCTACCTGTTCATGAGAAGAAAGCTCTCTCTGCTGCTGTCAATATCTGGATCAGAGGCTTGGTCATTCGACAAAGAGTTGGGGATTTTCAGCTAGGAATGGAAAGCTACCAGACTCGGGTCAACCTAACAAGACCGCAATGGGAAGCCTCGGGACATGAATTTCGTCACGACTATAAAGTGATTGACACCCCTAGAGCTATCCTCTTTACCGACAGATACGGGTCACGTATGCTAATGAGACTGTGCGAGCTTTTCAAGTTCAGTGATGGAACTCTCAAGATGGTCGAAGAAGAATTAAACTCGAGAGTGAAGCAAATCATACTTGATCTGAAGCCGTGGAACAAAACAAGATTCTGGTCAGAACAGGATTTGAAGATGTGTGAAGATTTCATTGCTGCGATCGGACGAAGACTAAAGACTAGAAAGATATATCGCAGCCTTGAAAGTTTCGTGGGTGGTAGACTTCGTGAAGGTCATTACAAGCTGCTTCAAAGAACTGAATGAAGACATCTTCCGGGAGTAGTTTCTATTTTGTATTTTGATGTGTATAATGTGGTGTATGTACTATGAACAACTATAACTATAATGTATGTAGTAGTGATAGGTTATGTATTGTGGTTTCCCTTTTATCTAAAAGGGAACTTCAGTGTAGTCCACTTCAGATCATATAAAACCGGACACATTTTTCTCCAACAAGTTTTGTTTCATACATATTTAAATCACTTGAGATCCAAAATCTCAAAGGATTTGAAATTTGATCGGGGGAGAAAATGTGATATAAATATGAAAGATGATAAAAGGTGGCCATTTTTGTCTCAAAGTGCATACTGCTCTCTAATATGTGCTAAACTCTTTTCGAATCTCGAAGCATATATTAAGGGGTATAAACCTTCAAGGTACAAAGATTTCTATGTTTTAACATAATGTACCTTGATTGAGTGTTAAATGGTTTCTAAAGTTTGGTAATCGTAGATGTATTTCAAAAGAACTCTTATCTCTATGTGATAAAATGATTTCAAATATCCTATGTACATATTGAGGGGGAGAATTTACCAAGAAAATCAAATGGCTATTTCTACGGAAATTGTGATCAAGAAATTATTTCAAAGAACTCTTGCCTCTATGTGCTAAACAATTTCAAGATCATATGCACATGTTGAGGGGGAGCATTTCAAAATAATCAAAACTATTAAGGTACAAAATGCTTTGATTTCATATCACAAGTACCTTGATTGAATTTCCAAATGATTTTTCAATTGGTTTCATGGAAGAATGAACAATACCAAAAGACCGACCAATTTACTTTATGCATGGAGTTATAAGGATGGTTAGGTTAGGTACTCGTTCCCACGATCCCGCCAGAGCCGGAGGGATCTACCCAGGGACAATCCACTAGATAGTGTAGAGTCCTTAGGTATGATGAAAAAAGGAGAAAAGTGAAATACGGGAAGAGTGCGGACTGAGGCTGAGCTAGTACTGGAATAAACCCAACAAGGTTCTAGTTATAAAGTCTCGGTAAGCACTGAAGGGGTTGAAGAATGAAAAAGAAATGAATGAGAAAAGGGTGAAAAGAAATAGCCCTCCATTAATTCAACCTTAGGGCAGAAACCGGGTTCAATACATATGCTACTGGCTGTTACCAAGGTAACACTGGTATTGAAGACAAGACGTCATGGACCCAGTGACGCACTACACTAAACTTCCCAAGCTACTCAAGTTCCTATTAAAAGGGCTTGTTTCACTCTCACAGGGGAACCTACATAATCTATCAACTTTCTCTTAGAGATTGTTGATATTGAAGAAGAAGACCCTATCCCTAGTCTCCGGCATAGGAAACCAAATGTGCACAATTGAGTCTAGAGCCACGAGATCATCTATTAAATCTCATTAGGACATTGTCAATGAAGACTCTCTATTTCACACAATGTGGAAAGAGAGATTATATCTTATGAGTCCTACGCATTATCCTTGTGGTATTGCCAGAACATCTGAGTGATATGCAAACATAGTCACAATGAAGATGGAAATCCTTCTAGAGCCAACATCAAACAAGCTCTTGGTAGGTGGCATGTGAGATCTATCTAATAGATCAACCATCTGACAACTGAATAGAAACAATGGGGCGATTCAAACTTATGAATCAATCCTGGTTCAGGTTATGGATTGACGGATACCTTTGAAAACCGGTCGTTGTACTTAAAATTATTTTCTCTAGCACATCGACTGTGTATTAATATTTCAAATATAAAAGGTATTTATGATTGATAATTGATTTTTCTCAAAAACCCCTCGTTGTATTGCAAAAACACTTTATTGAGCAAGACTCGATTGTTGTTTTCAAATCTCTTTTCATCAATCAGTGAATCTCACATTCGCTGGTTCGCTCACTCCGTGTTGTCTTCTTTGAGACGTTCTGGTTTGAGAACGACTAGAGCAACTGCGAAACCTGTCCAGGAGATTCTTCGAATCATACTGATCACAGCAGATACTTGTACTGATCAACGGGGAACCGTGGGCTGTGTACCTCAATTCAACGAAAGTGATCAAAGACACTTTCATGCACTTTATTGCTAACTGTTGTATGCAGGTACGCCCGATGTTTGCAGCTGATCAGAATGGAGAGGTCAATCCATAGCTGCATGCTCACACAACACATTCATCTCTAAAGAAATCATGATAAAAGCATCAACGACTCTGATATTCTCACTCCATGCTTCTGCTACGCTGCTGCAAATATCATGAATCAACTAAAGCTTCCGCTACTCTGATGAGAAGATATCATGATCCATAATGTGAGCATGTCGGTCCAAATGTCACAACATCATATGTGGGCAACACAACAATGGGTGCTGCTGAGATTAACTGTGGCTGATGATCTCATATAAAGCTCAAAGGTCATCATAATGTGGATCAGCTCTATAACCTCCACTTAATGTACATTATAGTTGGATTATGATAATATCACCATGAAAGCACAAAGATTGATTATTTTGATGAAGTGAAGTCTACGAGCTCAAGACTGAAGATTAATTGGAATGCTAGGATGCTAAAATGTAAATCATGGGGTGACCTCCCTTAGGGGGAGATTGTTAGGAATTAGAAATTCTATTGTAAAGCATCGGTCACCCCAAATATAATCTAGCTTAAGTTAGCTCGTAGACATAGCTTTTATTACGTTATTTGTTAGTTAGTTATTAGCTTAGTTTAATCTATTGCAACATCGTGGATGAAGGACGGGTCTTTACCCATTGTATGCCTGATCCACAGCCTGAAGGAGGGCGTGCTTCTTTGTATAAATAGCCCTCTCCCCACAAGGGAGAGGGTTGGATGTTCATTTGGAATCTAACCTTCCATGAGTTTCTCTTACTAGAATATCCACTTTCTCTCTCTAAAACCATATATTCATACGCCCATATTTGTGATTGATTGTGTGTTTGTGAAATTCAATATGTTACAGAAAGTAAAGAGAGTTGGGAACTTGGTGAGACAAAGAAAAATGATATTGAAAACTCCAACCCTCTACCTTGGGAGGTAGAGGGTATTTATAGTTTCTTACAAGACACGCCTCCTACGGGCTGTGGATCAGGCATACAGTGGGTAAAGACCCGTCCGTCCTCCACGGTGTTACTTAACAAACTACTCACTAACATAAAATGACTACGACTATGAGCTTTCTAACTATTACATATACTTGAGGTGACCGACTCTTTAACTACCGGATTTTCTAAATCCTAACAATCTCCCCCTAAGGGAGGTCACCTCAATTTACATTTGAATACAAACAGATATTAGATTTTGATTGTTCTTGGATTCTTGATCAAGTTCTTTGCTCTGTAGCCCGTAGTCTTTGATTCTTCATGTTCCGCATGTTTTGTTAATTCAAGTAGAGGTCTTTAACTGATCCACGTGTTGGTGATTATTTGAGCCAGTTTTGAGATTATCAGCCACCATAAATCTCTGACTCATCCTTTGTAGAGTTGCCATCATGTGACGTTGTTGCTCACATTCTGGATCATGATATATTCTCATCAGAGTTTCGGAAGATTTAGTTGATTCATGACATTTACAGCAGCGTAGCAGAAGCATGGAGTGAAAATATCATAGTCACTTGATGAAGATATGCACATATCATGATTTCTTTGAAATGAACATGTTGTGTGAGCATGCGGCTATGGATTAACTTCTCAATTCTGATCAGCTGTCAACGTTGGGAGTACCTGCATACAACAGTTAGCAATAAAGCGCACGAGAGTGTCTTTGATCACTTTCGTTGAATTGAGGTACACGGCCCACGGTTCCCCGTTGATCAGTACAAGTACTGCATGTGATCAGGTATAATTCCGAAGAATCTCCTTGACAGAGTTTCGCAGCTGCTCTAGCCGTTCTCAAACCGGAACGTCTCAAAGAAGACAACATGGAGCGAGTGAACCAGCGAATTGAGATTCACTTATTGATGGAAAAGATTTGAAAACAATCGTGTATTGCTTGTTAGAAAGAGTTTTTGCAATACAATGAAGGTTTTATAAGAGAAATCAATTTTCAATCATAAATACCTTTTGATTTTGACAATGTAATACACAGTCGATGTGCTACAGAAAAGATTTTTAAGCACAACGACCGGTTTTTCAAAGGTATCCGTCAATCCATTTCCTGGACCAAGGTTGATTCAATATTGAATCGCCCCATCGTTTCTATCCAGTTGTCACAAGTTTGATCTATTGGATAGAGCTCACATGTCACCCACCAAGAGCTTGTTTGATGTTGGCTCTAGAAGGATTTCCATCTTCATCGTGAATATTTTACATATCACTCAGATGTTCTGGCAATACCACAAGGATAATGCGTAGGAATCTAAAGATATAATCTCACTTTCCACATTGTGTGAAACTGTGAGTCTTCATAGATTGTGTCCTAATGAGATTTATTGATGATCTCTTGGCTCTAGACTCAATAGTGCACTTTTGGTTTCCTATGCCGGAGACTAGGGAGAGGGTCTCCTTCTTCAATATCAACAATCTCTAAGAGAAAGTCGATAGATTATGTAGGTTCCCCGTGAGAATGAAACAAGCCCTTTTAAGAGGAACTTAAGTAGTTTTGGAAGTTGTAGTGCATGGCGTCCACTGGGTCCATGACGTCTTGTCTTAAATACTGGTGTTACCTTGGTAACCACCGATAGCATATGAATTGAACCCGGTTTCTGCCCTAAGGTTGAAATAATGGAGGGCTATTTCTTTTCACCCTTTTATCATTTAATTCTTTTTCATTCTTCAACCCCTTCAGTGCTTACCGAGACTTCATAACTAGAACCTTTTTGGGTTTATTCCAGTACTAGCTCTGTCTCAGTCTGCACTCTTCCTATATTCTCATTGTTCTCCTTTTTCAATATACCTAAGGACTCTACATTATCTAGTGGATTGTCCCTGGGTAGATCCCTCCGGCTCTGGCGGATCGTTGGAACGAATACCTAACCTAACCATCCTTATATCACCATGCGTAAAGTAAAATTGGTCGGTCTTTTGGTATTGTTCATCCGCCTCGAAACCAATAGAAAACCATTTAAAAAATCAACCAAGGTACTTGTGATATAAAATCAAAGTATTTTGTACCTTAATTGTTTTTGATATTTTAGAAATGCTCCCCCTCAACATGTGCTTCATGTATTAGAAATTGTTTTTAGCACATGGAGGCAAGAGGAATTTGAAATCTTAGATTAAGAATTAAAGATCTAATCTTTGATTAACATTTTCTAAAATGATCATCATCACTTCCCGATCAAATCTAGTATTTTAAATACTTTGGATAAAACACTTTTGGGAAGGATGAGGTTTTTTTATGATTGCTCCCCCTCAATATGTGCATCGAGATTCGAAAGTGTTTTGCACATATTAGAGAGAACCTGCACTTAGAGACAAATCAGTCATGTTTCAATCCTTTTTGGTTTGAGATAGATGCTCCTCCTTAACATGTGCATGGAAAATTTGAAATCGTTTGGCACATGAAGGGAGGAGTGCTTATTATTATCGTTATAAAACCACTTATTGAATTATCAGTTTATATTCAATTTAAATCACAAATTCTCCCCCGATCACAATTTTCAAATCCTTTGAGATTTGTGATCTCTATTGATTTAAATTGTTTTTGAAAGCTTTTGAGGAGAATTTTGACTTGCTTTTAAAACATTTAACTGATAAGGATCCAATTTTGAAACTTTAAACTCCAATGATTAAACATGCTTAAGTATCTTATGAAAACACAACCTTAGCCTTGGTCTGGATCCAATTGTATAAAACATTGTTCTTTTTGATTATCCAAAATTAGACTTTGCTCGATTACGTGCCAATTGTTTGAAAAGTAACTTTTTGATATGATTAAAATCATTCTCCCCCTCAATCAATGACATAAGTTGTTGATTGAGTGTTAGAGATTTTGACAAATGACAAGTCTAGATGATTTTCAAAAATATAGTCTGAATTACTTACAAAGCAATTTTGTTTACATTAGATGACAAATATTTTTCAGAAGAATTTTTGAAGGAAAAATATTTGGAGGGAAACATTTGTCTTTTTGACGACAAGTGTCCCGAACAAACGTATGTTTTAGAATCAGAGCATGAGGTTTTAAAATCAGAAAAAAAAGCATGGCTCTGTTCTTTCTTTTGAAATACGGGTTACTGCCTGAAATGACAATAAACCATCATTTTTCTCAAACTTTTTTTTTAAGTTTTATGTACTATCGAACTTCATCTAAAGACTCGTGCCATTATTTGAATGACAAATCAAAAGTCCGTACATGTTATCGAAGAACAGAAATAGATGGAAAAATAATATTTTTGAACTTTTTCAAAGATTTTCTGATTTTTTATGGATTTTTGAAATTTTATATTTTTCTATTTTCTTTTTGTGGGTTTTATAATTTTGTATTTTTTTTTTTGAATAATTATGTAGAAGAGATGGATGAAGAAAAGCCTTTACTCCTCGTCTTCCTCTTGAAGACGTGAGTGTTTCCGGTTGTAGACTTTTTAGACCAAGTCGTGGAAGGATAAACTCAAAACGTTCTCTAGGAAGAGCTTTGGTGAAGATGTCTGCTAACTGATATTCAGTCTTCACAAGATATAGTTCCACCACACCATTCTCCACTTGCTCCCTGATGAAGTGATGTCGAATGTCGATATTCTTTGCTCTTAAATGTTGAACGTTGTTGCATGAGAGAGCAATGACACTCTTGTTATCAGAGTACAGAGGGATTTTATTGAATTCAAAGCCATAGTCAGATAATTAGGATCTCATCCATAGGATTTGAGCACAACAAGATGACATGGCTATGTATTCTGCCTCTGTAGAGGATATTGAGGTACTCATTTGTTTCTTTGAAGACCATCTTACAAGCTTATCACCCAAAACGAAGCACCTCCTGACGCGTGCTTCGACGTGTATCTTGACACCTGCATGGTCAACATCTGCATAGGCCGTTAGTGACATACGGTGTCCTTCGGTTACCAAAGTCCCATGTTGATGGTTCCTTGGAGATAACGAAAGACCCGTTTAACCGCTTCAAGGTGCTTTTGGTAGGCTTAGCCTGGTATCTTGCACACATGCATACAAACGAACGATATGTCTGGTCTACTAGCGGTAAGGTACATCAGGGATCCAATCATACTACGATATTTATTTTGGTCAACCATGATCCCTGAGTGGTCCTCATCTAGTTTAGTACGCTCCACCATGGGAGTGTCAACAGGGTCACGAGAATCAAATCCAAATTTCTTTAAAATCTCATTTGCATATTTAGATTGATTGATAAAAATGCCTCCGGGACTTTGTGAAATTTGTAATCCCAAGAAAAATGACATTTGTCCCATCATTGACATTTGAAATTTGGAGCTCATCTCCTTAGAAAAACGGTCACATTCATTGGGGTCAGTTGAGGCAAAAATAATATCATCAACATAGATTTGAACAAGAATTAAGTGTTTGCGACTTTCGGTGAACAATGTGGGATCAACGCTCCTTTGCTGAATCCATTAGATAGGAGAAACTTCGATAGCGTGTCGTACCATGCCCTTGGATCTTGCTTCAAACCGTAAAGGGCCTTCTTCAAGCGATAGATATGAGTAGGATACTCTGGATTCACAAAACCTTCAGGCTGGCTGACGTATACAATCTCTTTCAGATCTCCGTTAAGAAAAGCATTCTTTACATCAATATGATAGACTACCATGTTCTTACTAGCAGCGTTAGCCAAGAAGATTCTGATTGCCTCAATACGTGCAACTGGAGCAAATGATTCTTCAAAGTCAATACCCTCCTCTTGACGGTATCCTTTCGCAACCAGTCGAGCCTTGTTCTTTAGCACATCACCATGCTCATCAAGTTTTACTTTGAAGATCCATTTAGAGCAATGATCATAGCACAGTCAGGAGTAGGTACTAATTCCCATACATCTAGTCGATCGAACTCATGAATTTCTTCTAGCATGGCATTGAACCGTGTCCTCAGTCATGGCTGTTTTAACATCTTTTGGTTCGACCTTAGATAGTACGGAGTTGAAGAAGCACCACAAGGCATCAGTTGCAAATTGTTTACGAGTGGATACTGGACGACAAGGGTTCTCAATGATATTGTCCAATGGATGGTCATGTGTCCATTTTCTAAGGTGCTCGTATGGTTGTTGTTGAGGAACTGAAGTAGCAGAGTTTGGATCTCCTGATGAAGATGGTTCTGAAGTTGGTTCAGGAGCAAATATGTTCTCAAATGGAGCATCTTCGGGAGTAGCAAAAGGGTTATCTTCATCATAATTTGCAGCTTCATTTCCATGTTGTACAGCTGAAGATTGAGGATTTGAGTATGAAGATGACTGATCTTCAGCTGGCGCTTCTTGAGATAGAGTTATTGAAAGAGATGGATTATCTGTGTTGATTGGATTAGAAGCCTCCACTGTTGATGGTGTAGAATGATCATTAACAATAGGTTCATAATATTCATCAAACATTGGATCAAACATTTTCGTCAAATCTTCTCCAGAAAGAGGTACATATGGAACTGCAGGTGATGGATTCTGTACAAGAGAGGAACTGATAGGACTACAAGATAAATGTTGAGATGCGGGTCCAGAACTTGATTGTCTTGGAGCCATGTGCTCAGACAGCTCATTGAACGTGACGTGAATTGTTTCCATGATATCTCGGGTTCTTTTATCCAATGTCCGCCTTAGCTCTTAACTTTCCTAAGTCTTGACCATCATTCGTTGGATAAAATAAGGCACCGAACACACGAAGGAAAGATAGATCAGGTTTTCGGTTGTGGACAAGTTCGTAAGGAGTCTTTCCATGAGAGGTGTGAATAAGGGAACGGTTTTGGGTGTAGCAAGCAGTGGCAATGGCTTCAGCCCAGAGAAACATTGGAACCTTTGAGAAAATCAGCATAGTTCTTGCAGCTTCGACAAGAGTCCGATTTCGTCATTCAACAACACCGTTCGTTGAGAGTACGTGGAACACTTCTTTGATGACTGATTCCAATGCTTTCATAGAACTGACTCGGTTCTTTGTTAACAAACTCAGTTCCATTGTCTGTTCGGATAATTCTGACAGTTTTATTAAGTCGAACCAAAGTCTTAATAAGTTTGATGATGACATCTGGAGTTTCATCCTTTGACCTCAAAAACTTAACCCAAGTAAACCGAGAATAATCATCAATCACGACTAACACATATTTCTTCCCGTTTATAGTTTGCACTCTCATGGGTCCACACAAATCCATGTGAAGAGTATGAAGAACTTCCATAACTGAGTTTGCAGGTTTGGGTCTATGGGCATATTTCTGCTTTTTCCCAATTGGCATGTTGAACAAAGATGATCTTTTTCATACTTCAATCTGGGTAAACCTCTTACGAGATCCTTTCTAGACAAATCATTTATGGTTCCAAAGTTCAAGTGGTTGAGACGACGATGCCATAACCATGACTTCGTTTTAGAGGCTTTAGATAACAAGCAGATTGGAGAAGACTTCATCATATCTTCGATAGAGATGGTGTACAGGTTTGTTCCATGTTTTCCTCTTAAAAGTTCCACACCATCAAGTTCTTTAACGAAACAAGTATGTTTTCTAAAGGCCACTTCTAGATCGAATCACGTAATTGACCGACAGAAAACAAATTATGACCAAGACCTTCAACATAGTATACCGGGAAATTACACTATCACCAACCACATAATCTCCATAACCCATAATTGCCCCAAAGTGGTCGTTCCCAAATCTAACAGTCCCGATAAATTTACTCACGCAGTTCATGAGTCATGGCGATCTCTGTCATATGCTTGGAACGGCTGAGTCCAGGTACCACGAACGATTTGAACGACTGCAGTTGAACACAGACAAGTATGGATGACTGGACAGTTTGGATCCCCATGCGAGAATGGGTTCCACTTGGTTAGAAAACGTGATTGGAACATCCACATCAGAAACAGAGTCAATGAAATCATTAGAAGTAGATGCAGAACTAGTAGTGACAGTGGATCTATTAATAGTATGTTCATGATTCTCTAGGGTTTATGTGTGGGGATAAATCCTTAATATCAATATCAAAAATACTCACGAAGATAGATTCAAATTCTCTTAGGAAAAAGAATAATAAATCAAATCCCGTGTGTGATCGTGTGTACGGATTAGTCAACCCGAATCGTTTTCCCAACGAGGCGTGAATTGCCAACGTCGTTCTTGGTTTGGATTTAATGCTTGATGATTTGGATTAATGATTGATTATTAACTACGGGAATGGGAAAGTAATCAAGGAAAACTAGTCTACGGGAAATCCTAAACGCGATCTAAAAATAAAACGTAATTAACAAACGCGAATAAAAATGCAACTACGTCTAAACGATACCCTAAAAATGCCTAAATTTACTTTTACTCTAAAAATGTGATTAGAAAACTATTTTAGAATTAAAACTATTTTTTTGGAATTTTCTTGATTTTATTAAAATTAAAAACTAATTTTTAACTAATTAAAATGAACTAATTATCTAAAAATTATGAAAAAGAGGGGGAAAATTATGGAATTACTTTCTAAAAATCTAAAATAACATAAAAGACTTTTCTAAACTATTTTTATAATTTTCTGATTAATATTCTATTTTCTATGAATTTAAATTTATTTAAATCTAATTAAAATTGTGAAAAATACCAAATAAAAGGAGAAAAATAAGGAAAAATCTTTTTTATGCTTTTTATATTTATCTTAAACTATTAAAATTGAAAAATTATTTTTTGGAACTTTTTCTCAATTAATTTGCAATTAAAACTATTAAAAATTGATTAAAATCTATTTAAATTGAGAAAAATAGCAAATAAAGACCAAAAATTATGAAAATTTCAGAAAAATTCTAACATTATAATATGAATCTATGAAAGATGAAAAAGAAGCAGCTTATGTGTGAGATGCAAGCTATAGAGCAACAGTAGCTAGAAATAAGCTAGGAAAATAAGCAAACAAGCTATATAAGCTACCAAACAGTGACTAAAGCTTAAGTATTACTAAATTAAGCTACAAGCAACTAAATAATTCTACTCCTAACAAGCCCTTAACTCAGATCAATGAAATAAGCTAACTGCTATTTCTAGCAAAACAGTGAAACAGTCCTACTGATTGAGCTTATTCAAATGCTTATCAAGAGTGCTAAAGCCAAAAACAGATAGGTGGTCTTAAAGACCACCTAGCTGACTATACCTAAACCAAAAATGAGACTCTAATAATCAGTTTTAAACCCTGTGCAACTTCTGCAAAATCTGAGAAAAACTGCTCTGCACATGACTTGACTTTCAAAAACAGTTTTGAAACTTTGACCTTATTGAGATTTGATCCAAATTAATTCGCTGAATTTGATGTTTAGAGACTAAAGATGATTAAGGCAAGCTGGATCTACTTAATCTAAAGCCAATAAGCTAAATTGTACCTATTGTTTCAAACAGTAAAATGCAATCAAGAGCAGTTGAATAATGATCTTGACCTTATGAGTTTTCGCTAAAACAAAGACCGAAATGACTGTCAATAACCTGACTAAGCATGTAACAACTATCACTATCTGTCTCACTGATCTCTATCACAATTATATAAGCTATTCCAAACACTATTTATAACCACTGAATTGAGATCTAAGCACAGATAACCACTAGATTATACTAAACCGATGCAAAACTCGGATCAATCATTACAACTAATCACTAAATTCAAAAACAAATCACAGATTCAATAAACCAAAAGCAAATAACAGATATGATCACTTACAAGATATCCTAGCCACTATGGCTTGCCACAATGAAACAAAGGAACTCTAACCTACTTATACCCCTAATCCTAATCCATTCCAGCTCAAATTCAACCCAATAACATCATTAGTATCACCACAATCCAGATCCAACACCAGCAGGCTAGAACAAGGTACTGTAGAAACTGATCTCAACTGAGATTTTTGTGAATTGAGTTTGAAACTGAAATAAGCTCACATTAAGCTATTATAAGCTTAAATGAACATCAATGAAGCAGTAGCTAAGTGTAATTCAATCTATAGAATAGATTTGACATGATTTTTTTATTTTTCAATGATTTTTCTGATTTTTTTGTATTTTTGAGAGAATTGAGAAACAAACTGAATTGATTAGATCATAAGCTATTATTAACTAAAATAATACTGATAAGCAACTAAAAACAGTTTAAGATCATAACATAATTTTGAGCATAAAAACGAAATTTCATTAATATCAAAAATCTTAATACAATAACTGAAAATGAATAGAGAAATACAGAGAATTAATTTAAAATGACCAACAACTACACTTAGCTACTGAAAATAAAAAGAAAAGAGATATCTTCAAGTGAACGAAATAGGGGTCTTTATATAGGAGAGCTCAATGGTCTTGGAAGGATCTAGATACCAATTTGTGCTTCTTCAGAGTCCCTTTCCACCCTTAGATCAAATCCCACATGTATTCCATCAATCTCAATCATTGGATCATAATTGCCACATCTCATCGACCAATAGGAGAGCAGGGCGTGGCAGTGAGCACACGGATTGCTGACTTGTCATTCCCATGTGTCATATGTGTCAGAGGAAAGTACAATCGTGCCCTTAATTGCTGTAAATTTGACCATATTGACTGAGGGGTAATCTAGGGTTCATCTCTGGTAATTTTGGGGGTAAAAGAAACGCGGGGTTGGTTTTTTGGGTTTTTTAATATATTTCAAATATTTAGATCGGGTTTGGTTAGCTTTGACCGGGTTAAAACAAAGGTTTCGGGTCTAGTATTAAACGGGTAAAGAGTGGTTTTGGTTTGGGCTTTTAAACCGGGTTTTTCTTTTTGGGCCGAAAGGTTTATAATGATTTGGACTTATGATTTAAATGTGATCCAATGTATATTTAAAGGGACCAAACTTGTATAAATTGAATCTTCAGGGACCAAAAGTGAAATTCTGACAATGCTCATTAAGGACTAATCTTGTAAATCTCAAATAATCCAAGGGCCAATTTGCACTTTTCTGAATCTCCAAGGGCCATTCTTGACAAAAGTTGAAAGTACAGGGACTGATCTTGACATTTCTTCAAACTTTTCTGAAACTTCACAAATCATCTTTTGAGAATAAAATCTTCCAAAATACACAATCTCGACCTTCCGGCTCAGCTAAAACTCTCTTGATCTCTCGTGCTCGGATTTACATCTGATTTGGATCCTTTTCGCGTGTTTTTGCATATCCGTACCTGCACAAGCACAAACTCAAGAAAACCACAAATATTAGCAATAAACGGCTTTTCCTTGGTTGTTTTGGGTCAGTTTTGATAATGAAAAGATATGTGAATAAGCACATATCAAAATACCCCAGACGAAACTATTGCCGTGTCCTCACGCAATGCAATCAACTCACGCTTCTAAAACCAAGGATTTCAATCTCTTTCTACTAAACCTATGAAGAAGTAGCAAAGATTCCTCAAAAGAGATTAAGAAAGCCTTAATTCTAAAAACGCCCCGTTTACCTTTTAATTCACATATATAGATATTACGGTTAAGCACATTCCGATTATGAATGACGGTTTGTTGAACTTTCATGTCGATTAATAACTCCAACATTTTTCAAACGACACGTTAGGATCACAGAGTAGAAAACACAACACAGCGTGAAGTGACCATACGGATAGAATACATCGTCCCTGATTTTTCACAAGTCCCAAACTAAGCGTAAAACCGAAATCATTGTTAAATATGATTCTAGATGCTAACACTACCCATGGAAGTTACTTGTGTACTTACTTTTCGTTCCCATTTTCCTATTTCCTCTAGATTTTTTTTTATTTTTGTGAGAAATGAATTTCTTCAAATTCTCGTTTCGATAATTTTTATTCCGATAAAGATACAAAGCTAAGTCGATAATTAGTTATCCGTCTTCTCTTAAGAACCATTGTCGTAAAAATAAGGTCCACATCAAGGAATTTTTATTCACTTATACTTTTGATTTTTCATTTTCAACATTTTTCATTTTTTTTTTTTTTTTTTTTTTCAAACACTTATACTTTTACTAATATGAGCTGTGAACCACGGAGCTTCACGGGGTAATTCCAAGACTATAGGCTTCATGAGATGAGGATCCCGGCTGGCTAGGCTAAGACCTCATTCAATCCCGGCTAAAGATCCAAGGGTCCGATCTCGACACCGCAGCTCACAACTTTACTTATTACTTTTCACATATCACTTATTACTCATTACTCATTTATTTATTACGGATCCCTGATGTGTACCCAATTTTTAAAACAAAGATTCTTTTAAGAAGATAAAGAACTAACTATCGCCAAAAACTCGACATCTCTAATTATTTAGACAGATATGGGGTGAAACAATTTTGTGGGAACAAAAAGCCATAAGTACCTTCGATGGGCTCTAAAGAGAACCAACTACTCCACGCTTAGCATCTAAACTCATAAGTAACTCTATCATTTCTCGATCTCTGCAAATTTAAAATCCCAAATAATGAGATCCGCAGATGCTTAGCCGATAATTTTTAGATTATCTATGGTTAAGGGAACAAGCTAGGGCTCAACACGCCCGGTCAAGTCAGAATTCCATTCCTACTCTCACCAGCGGAAAGTCAATCAAGGTGTCAAAACATATATTAACTTAGCAAATGCTTTGTCTAATGAAATCAAGTTATGCATATTTAAAGTCACTCAGGGAAACTTTGCAAAATCTTGGCCTTGTGAGCTAGAATTCGCATTTTATAGCTTCTAATCTAAGAGACTAGCAAAACTATTCAATCAAAAAGACTTAACAAAAGCTTACAAAAATTTTAAATTTTTCTCATTTTTGCACAATTTTTCATTTTCTAAGGAAAAACGGGGTTACGAGAGAAACACGACGAAATAAGCAAGTGCGGTTAAATCAAATCGAAGATTACCCTACCCCAGACTAGAATGGAACATTGTCCTCAATGTTTAAAGCAAGGGTATCACGAAAATCTAAAAGCCGTTTATTAAGTATGCTAAAAGATAAACGTTAGTCGATAAGATTAGGATATCGGATTTCCATCAGCATCGATCATGAAACTCGAGTGGAGAAACTGACAAACTTCGAGCACGAGAGTCTTCATATCGGGACAATCCTACACAAAACATCACAAACAACCAAACACGAGAAATCGAAGAGGCAGACCCCTTCGCGTCACTTATTAGAAAATAGAAAGAAGGTAGAGATAAGCATGGGGTGCCTCCCACGAAGCGCTACTGTTTTTCTTAAACGAGTCGCTAGCCTGACTCGTCCCCGAATTCATTTGTTCTTAGGGAAAGTTTGGAGATCCGGGACAACCATGGATGGAATGTCCCCTCCGAAATAATGTTTCACACGATGACCATTCACCTTGAAATTTGGACCGTCGGACTGAGAAAGCTCCACCGTTCCATACGGGAAAACTTGAGCGATGGTGAATGGTCCTGACCAACGGGTTTTGAGTTTGCCCGAGAAAATCTTCAATCGAGAGTTGAAGAGGAGAACTTGATCACCAACGTTGAAAACGCGGTTTTTGATTTTAGCATCGTGAATCCTCTTAGTCTTCTCTTTGAAAATCAAAGAATTCTCGCAGGCCTGATCCCTAAGCTCGTTTAATTCATTCAATTGAACTTTTCGGTGATCACCCGCGGTCTTAAGATCAAAATTAGCATGTTTCAAGGCCCAGAATGCCTTATGTTCGAGCTCGATGGGCAAGTGACAAGCTTTTCCATACACCAACTTGAATGGGGTGCACCCGATGGGTGTCTTGTAAGCGGTGCGGAAAGCCCATAATGCATCATCTAACTTATCGGCCCATGAAGCTCGATTCTCTCCTACGGTTCTCTCTAAAATCCTCTTTAAACCACGATTCGAGACCTCAACTTGTCCGCTCGTTTGCGGGTGATATGCGGTAGAAAGACGATGGGTAACTTCATATTTAGCCATAACTTTAGCAAATTGTTCATTACAGAAATGGGTACCGCGATCACTGATGATAGCACGAGGTGCTCCGAATCGGGAAAACAAATTTTTCAGAAACTTAACAACCACTCGGGCATCGTTGGTGGGGAGCGCCTTCGCTTCAACCCATTTGGACAAGTAGTCGACGGCCACGAGGATATACTTATTTCCTCTAGAGGATGGAAATGGACCCATAAAATCGATGCCCCACACGTCAAAAATCTCACAGACTTGAATAGCATTTTGTGGCATTTCATCTTTCTGTGAAATTTTCCCTTGACGTTGGCAAGAATCACAAGATTTGACTAAATCATGGGCATCTCGATATATGGTCGGCCAATAGAATCCGGAATCAAAAATCTTCTTAGCGATGTAACTTGCACCATGATGGCCACCAGTGGGTCCGTTATGGCAAGCATTAAGAATATCAAGAGCCTCTTGGCCATGAACACACCGCCGGATTACTTGATCCGCACAAATCTTAAACAAGTAGGGATCGTCCCAGAAATAATGCTTAACATCTTTGAAAAACTTTTTCTTTTGTTGGGATGACATCCCTTTCACAATGAAATTGCCCGCATGGTAATTTGCAAAATCGGCAAACCATGGGGTGTTCGGGTCTTTCTTAGTAATCATCCCAAGTGTCTCAAGAGGAAATGTTTCCGTGATCTCCTTTTTCTCGAGCACACTTTGATGGGGATTTTCAAGTCTAGACAGATGATCGGCAGCAAGGTTCTCCGCTCCTTTCTTGTCAAGAATAGTAACATCAAACTATTGAAGGAGGAGAACCCACCGAAGTAACCGTGGCTTAGCATCTTGCTTTGCCAAAAGATACTTAAGGGCAGAATGGTCAGTATACACTATGGTCTTCGACAAGACAAGGTAGGGTCGAAATTTTTCAAAAGCATAGACAACGGCCAACAATTCTTTTTCAGTAGTCGTGTAATTGTGTTGGGCTTCAGACAATGTCTTACTCGCATAGTGTATGGGCTGAAAATGTTTCGACTTTCGTTGCCCCAAGACTGCCCCAATTGCGTAATCACTAGCATCACACATGAGCTCAAAAGGCAAATCCCGTCGGGGCAACTAAAATCGGTGCCTCAGTTAGTTTCTTCTTAAGAAAGTTAAATGCCTCAATGCATTCGTTAGTGAAGATAAACGGAGCATCCTTTTCAAGGAGATGGGTCAGAGGGCGGGCTATCTTAGAGAAATATTGAATGAAACGGCGATAGAAACTGGCATGACCCAAAAACTCGAATACCTTTGACGGTAGTGGGATGAGGGAGTTTAGCTATAACGTCGACTTTAGCTCGGTCGACCTCAATCCCAGATTTCGAAATCTTATGGCCGAGGACAATGCCCTCTCGAACCATGAAATGGCACTTCTCCCAATTCAAGACCAAGTTGGTGTCTTCACACCTTTTGAGCATGTGGTCTAGATGAGAGAGGCAAGAAGTGAAAGAATCTCCATAAACCGAGAAATCGTCCATGAAAACTTCCATAGACTTTTCGATCATGTCATGAAATATAGCCATCATGCACCTTTGAAACGTTCCAGGAGCATTGCATAAGCCAAATGGCATTCGTCGGTAAGCAAACGTTCCATAAGGGCATGTGAAAGTCGTTTTCTCTTGATCCTGCGGATCAATCGGAATTTGAAAGTAACCGGAAAAACCATCGAGAAAGCAATAGAACTCATTCCCCGCTAAACGTTCGAGCATCTGATCCATAAAAGGTAGCGGGAAATGATCCTTCCTTGTAGCATCATTTAACTTTCGATAATCAATACACACCCTCCATCCGGTGACGAGGCGTGTGGAAATCAACTCGTTATCTTCATTAGTAACGACGGTCATCCCTCCTTTCTTGGGAACACAATGGATAGGGCTAACCCATGAGCTATCGGAAATTGGGTAAATGATTCTGGCATCAAGGAGTTTCAGAACTTCCTTTTTGATAACGTCATGAATTTTTGGATTAACCCTACGTTGTTGTTGAATAACGGGTTTGCAATCGTCCTCCATCAGAATTTTGTGGGTACAGAAACGAGGATTGATTCCTTTGATGTCAGAAATTTTCCAAGCGATGGCACTCTTATGTTTGCGAAGAATCTCCAAAAGTGCGGTTTTCTCCTCATCTTTTAAGTTTTTAGCAATGATGACGGGAAATTTGTTTGGTTCTTCAAGAAAAGCGTATTCAAGATGAGGAGGTAAATCCTTGAGCTCGGGCTCCAAAGGTTTTTCGTTAGACGTTTGTACTTCTTTAATCTCTTCTATCGTAATCTCCTTCGGAGGGAGTGACGGTAATGGATCTTCGTTCAACAATTGTTCAAGATAAAGAATATCTCCCTCCGAATCATAAACTCCAGCATCAATTCCCGGTGGAATCGATTCATCACTAGCAAGAAACTCATCGATCTCTTCCAAAAGGAAATCACCTCCCTCAAATGGAGTGAGAGAAGGGGAAGAGTCGGCAATGATTGGTTCGAAGTGAATCAGAAGAAGTGGAATTGTTAGCAAAACCGAGAACTACTTGAGCGTACTCCTCACAAGAAACATCAATAACGTCGATTCGATTGATGGAAGCATCGTCGAAATTTGAGGAGTACCTCATCGTTTGATCAATGTTGAATGTGACGGCTTCTTTTCCAACTCGTAAAGTGATCTCTCCTCCATAGACATCAATCAACGCATGTCCCGTTCTTAAGAAACTCCTTCCGAGAATTAAAGGTACTCGAGGATCGGCATCAAAATCGACTACAACGAAATCAGCGGGAAAATCAAACTCCCCCACTTTGACAAAGACATCCTCGGCTATACCCTTTGGACGGGTCGTAGTACGATCGGCTAGCTCGAGGGTCATACACGTTGGGGTAAGTGGGGGTAACGAAAGCTTTTCGTAGATTGAGTTTGGCATTAGATTGATACTCGCGCCAAGATCGGCCAAGGCGGAGCATTGAACAATTCCTTGAAAATCACATGGAATGAGGAATTTGCCGGGGTCACCTAACTTTACGGGAAGTTTCTTGAGGATAACCGCCGAACAATTCTCATTCAGAGATGTCGTAGCAAGCTCATATAGTTTCTCCTTGTTTGTAAGCAATCCTTTTAACGTAGAAGCAAGTTTGGGCATCAAAAGAAGGGCATCCGCAAAACTGATCTCCACATTCAAGTCTTTGAAGATTTGGAAGAATGTTTCCATTTGATGATTCGACTTCTCACGAAGAGTTTGATCTTTAAGACGAGACGGATATGGGATAGACGGTTTCGGATTAGCTTTCTTCACATTAACGGGAGCATCTTCGGGCTCAGAATCTTGGACAACCGTGGGTTGGACATTCACAGTACTCCCCTTATCAGTAGGAAGCACCGGGTCCTTTGTCACCCTGGTCTCACGGTCTACTACACGAGAAGAAGAAGAATGAGTAGTAGGAACCGTAGGTCCATCATAAGCAACACCACTTCGGGTAGTGATAGCTTTCATGTCACCTCTCGGGTTAGGAATTGTGTTACTCGGAAGAGAACCAGAACCCGAGGGTTGAGAATAAGATGTGGACGGTTGACTGGCTTGAAAGAAACTAGCCATCATATTCTTTATTTCAGACATCTGTTTGTTGCTTGTAGCTTCCATCTCCTTTTTGAAGTCCGTCCTCATGCCTTTAATTTGATTTTGCAAATTTTTGATGGTGTAATCAGAATTCTTCATGTAAGTTAGAAAATCGTTGTTCGGGGCGGCTTGAGGAGGTGCTTGATAAGATTGTTGAGGAGGAGGTGGTTGTTGGTAAACTTGAGGTGGAGGAGCTTGGTAGTGTTGATTTCCATTATTAAAATTAGCTCCTCGGTCTCGATTAACATGATGATTACCATTGAAACGGTTTTGATTATGGTTTTGTTGTTGGTTGAAACCGGGAGGTCCGAGATAATTGTTTGAACGGTAGCTAAGAAGATTTCGATCTCCTTGCGGTTGATTGTAGTTTCCTGTAGCAGCATAAACATTCTCATGTGCGTAGCCACCGACGGCTGGGCACTCGGAATAAGAATGTGGACCTCCACAAGTCTCACAAATCTGGTGTACCGATTTCACTTGTTGTTGTTGATTCTGATTGTTCATCTGAGTAATCCGTAAGATATCGTCGATCTTTTTGTTCAGTGCGGCTATTTCGAGAGAAGAAGACGTATTTGATCGAGATGATGCACCCCTTTCGGCGGTAGAATCCCAATAGTTATAATGAGCGGTCATGTTCTCAATAAGATCGTAACATTCCTCGGGACGTCTTTGCATGAAAGTTCCACCAAGCGAAGCATTAATCGTTTCACGGTGTCTCAACGTTAAACCATTATAAAACGTATCAATTTGAGTGACAAGCAACATGTTATGATTCGGACATCGATCAATCGCAAGCTTATATCGTTCCCAAGCTTCAAACAAAGATTCGTCGGAATATTGCCGGAAATTATGATATCGTTCTCAATTTCGTCACCATCGACGGTGGAAAGTACTTTGCCGAAACTCGTAACCATTTCCTCGAAGGTATGAATCGAATTCTTCTGGAGTCGATCAAACCAAGACGTGGCATGATGAGTCAAAGAGTATGGGAAGAGATACAGACGAAGGGCGTCATCGGAGACCCCATTCTGTTTCATACTCTGAGTAACCGTTAGAAACTTATCAAGATGCTTGTTTGCATCGTCATCTGGTAAACCATGAAATTGACAACTGTTTTTACTTGTTCTATCATATGATGTTTCAAGCTAAAATCGGTAGCTTGAAAATTAATCGGTGCAATTGGTCCTCCCTCCGCATACATGGTAGGTTGACATAACTCCTCCATCGTTCGGAGATCGGGAGCTACATGTTGATTATCGGGAGGAGGATTAGGACCAGGTATTGGTGGTCCGTTGGGAGCAGCCATATTACGTAACTCGGTGCGTTCGATTCTGCTTGAAGTCGTCTAGATCGAGATCGAGTGCGCATGCACTTAAAACCAAGTCAATTAAAAGAAACCGATATTCGAAAACACAGTGAACTTAAACCAATAATCCCGAGTGAATAAATCACCTCTACAAGACAAACACACAAGCGAGCGGAGAAGCTTTGTAGGTCAGCGCGAAGCTTATTAAAAAACCCGCTTCTTTACAAATGCAATTTAATGTCAGGACCGTCCTTATACCCACCACACAGTTTGTTTATCCAATAGAAGTAAATAAATCCACAAGCGACACAAAGGCAAGTTTTTGATCTTTTGTTCGGGAACTTATAATGATAACACCTCCGTTGAGAATGTTATATAATTGGTATCTTCTATTTATTATCAAAAACAAAGAGAAAATATTTTTGTATTTTTAATCTGATATATATATATACAAAAGAAAAAGGAAAATATTTTTGTATTTTTGTATTCTTTGATGACTGATTCCAATGCTTTCATAGAACTGACTCGGTTCTTTGTTAACAAACTCAGTTCCATTGTCTGTTCGGATAATTCTGACACTTTTATTAAGTCGAACCTGTAGCTGTTTAATAAGTTTGATGATGACATCTGGAGTTTCATCCTTTGACCTCAAAAACTTAACCCAAGTAAACCGAGAATAATCATCGATCACGACTAACACATATTTCTTCCCGTTTATAGTTTGCACTCTCATGGGTCCACACAAATCCATGTGAAGAGTATGAAGAACTTCCATAATTGAGTTTGCAGGTTTGGGTTTATGGGCATATTTCCTGATTTTTCCCAATTGGCATGCTGAACAAAGATGATCTTTTTCATACTTCAATCTGGGTAAACCTCTTACGAGATCCTTTCTAGACAAATCATTTATGGTTCCAAAGTTCAAGTGGTTGAGACGACGATGCCATAACCATGACTTCGTTTTAGAGGCTTTAGATAACAAGCAGATTGGAGAAGACTTCATCATATATTCGATAGAGATGGTGTACAGGTTTGTTCCATGTTTTCCTCTTAAAAGTTCCACACCATCAAGTTCTTTAACGAAACAAGTATGTTTTCTAAAGGCCACTTCTAGATCAGAATCACAGAATTGACTGACAGAAAACAAATTATGACCAAGACCTTCAACATAATATACCCGGGAAATTACACTATCACCAACCACATAATCTCCATAACCCATAATTGCCCCAAAATGGTCGTTCCCAAATCTAACAGTCCCGATAAATTTACTCACAAAGTTCATGAGCCGCATGGCGCATCTCCTGTCATATGCTTGGAGACTGAGTCAGTACCACGAACGATTTGAACGACTGCAGCTTGAACACGACAAGTATGGATGACTGGACAGTTTGGATCCCCATGCGAGAATGGGTTCCACTTGGTTAGAAAACTAGATTGGAACATCCACATCGTAAAACAGAGTCAATGAAATCATTAGAAGTAGATGCGAGAACTAGTAGTGACAAGTGGATCTATTAATAGTATGTTCATGATTCTCTAGGGTTTATGTGTGGGGATAAATCCTTAATATCAATATCAAAAATACTCACGAAGATAGATTCAAATTCTCTTAGGAAAAAGAATAATAAATCAAATCCCGTGTGTGATCGTGTGTACTGATTAGTCAACCCGAATCGTTTTCCCAACGAGGCGTGAATTGCCAACGTCGTTCTTGGTTTGGATTTAATGCTTGATGATTTGGATTAATGATTGATTATTAACTACGGGAATGGGAAAGTAATCAAGGAAAACTAGTCTACGGGAAATCCTAAACGCGATCTAAAAATAAAACGTAATTAACAAACGCGAATAAAAATGCAACTACGTCTAAACGATACCCTAAAAATGCCTAAATTTACTTTTACTCTAAAAATGTGATTAGAAAACTATTTTAGAATTAAAACTATTTTTTTGGAATTTTCTTGATTTTATTAAAATTAAAAACTAATTTTTAACTAATTAAAATGAACTAATTATCTAAAAATTATGAAAAAGAGGGGGAAAATTATGGAATTACTTTCTAAAAATCTAAAATAACATAAAAGACTTTTCTAAACTATTTTTATAATTTTCTGATTAATATTCTATTTTCTATGAATTTAAATTTATTTAAATCTAATTAAAATTGTGAAAAATACCAAATAAAAGGAGAAAAATAAGGAAAAATCTTTTTTATGCTTTTTATATTTATCTTAAACTATTAAAATTGAAAAATTATTTTTGGAACTTTTTCTCAATTAATTTGCAATTAAAACTATTAAAAATTGATTAAAATCTATTTAAATTGAGAAAAATAGCAAATAAAGACCAAAAATTATGAAAATTTCAGAAAAATTCTAACATTATAATATGAATCTATGAAAGATGAAAAAGAAGCAGCTTATGTGTGAGATGCAAGCTATAGAGCAACAGTAGCTAGAAATAAGCTAGGAAAATAAGCAAACAAGCTATATAAGCTACCAAACAGTGACTAAAGCTTAAGTATTACTAAATTAAGCTACAAGCAACTAAATAATTCTACTCCTAACAAGCCCTTAACTCAGATCAATGAAATAAGCTAACTGCTATTTCTAGCAAAACTTGATGAAACAGTCCTACTGATTGAGCTTAT
Organism: Chrysanthemum makinoi; assembly: GCA_910596185.1. NCBI lineage: Eukaryota > Viridiplantae > Streptophyta > Magnoliopsida > Asterales > Asteraceae > Chrysanthemum > Chrysanthemum makinoi. Next base: position 135,653,137 of record OU343217.1, read on the forward strand.
TCAAATGCTTATCAAGAGTGCTAAAGCCAAAAACAGACAGGTGGTCTTAAAGACCACCTAGCTGACTATACCTAAACCAAAAATGAGACTCTAATAATCAGTTTTAAACCCTGTGCAACTTCTGCAAAATCTGAGAAAACTGCTCGCACATGACTTGACTTTCAAAAACAGTTTTGAAACTTTGACCTTATTGAGATTTGATCCAAATTAATTCACTGAATTTGATGTTTAGAGACTAAAGATGATTAAGGCAAGCTGTATCTACTTAATCTAAAGCCAATAAGCTAAATTGTACCTCTTGTTTCAAACAGAAAATGCAATCAAGAGCGGTTGAATAATGATCTTGACCTTATGAGTTTTCGCTAAAACAAAGACCGAGAAATGACTGTCAATAACCTGACTAAGCATGTAACAACTATCACTATCTGTCTCACTGATCTCTATCACAATTATATAAGCTATTCCAAACACTATTTATAACCACTGAATTGAGATCTAAGCCAAGATAACCACTAGATTATACTAAACTGATGCAAAACTCAGATCAATCATTACAACTAATCACTAAATTCAAAAACAAATCACAGATTCAATAAACCAAAAGCAAATAACAGATATGATCACTTACAAGATATCCTAGCCACTATGGCTTGCCACAATGAAACAAAGGAACTCTAACCTACTTATACCCCTAATCCTAATCCATTCCAGCTCAAATTCAACCCAATAACATCATTAGTATCACCACAATCCAGATCCAACACCAGCAGGCTAGAACAAGGTACTGTAGAAACTGATCTCAACTGAGATTTTTGTGAATTGAGTTTGAAACTGAAATAAGCTCACATTAAGCTATTATAAGCTTAAATGAACATCAATGAAGCAGTAGCTAAGTGTAATTCAATCTATAGAATAGATTTGACATGATTTTTTTATTTTTCAATGATTTTTCTGATTTTTTTTTTTGTATTTTTGAGAGAATTGAGAAACAAACTGAATTGATTAGATCATAAGCTATTATTAACTAAAATAATACTGATAAGCAACTAAAAACAGTTTAAGATCATAACATAATTTTGAGCATAAAAACGAAATTTCATTAATATCAAAAATCTTAATACAATAACTGAAATGAATAGAGAAATACAAAGAAGTAATTTAAGATGGTTAACAACTACACTTAAGCTACTGAAAATGAAAAGAAAGAGAGATATTCAAGTGAACGAAATAGGGTCTTTATATAGGAGAGCTCAATGGTCTTGGAAAGATCTAGATACCAATTTGTGCTTCTTCAGAGTCTCTTACATCCCTTGGATCAAATCCCACATGTATTCCATCAATCTCAATTATTGGATCATAATTGCCACATCTCATCGACCAATAGGAGAGCAGGTAGCGTGAGCACCATCGGATTGCTGACTTGTCATTCCCATGTGTCATATGTGTCAGAGGAAAGTACAATCGTGCCCTTAATTGTCAGAATTTGACCATATTGACTGAGGGGTAATCTAGGGTTCATCTCGGTAATTTTGGGGTAAAAGAAACGCTTGGGTTGGTTTTTTGGGTTTTTAATATATTTCAAATATTTAGACCGGGTTTGGTTAGCTTTGACCGGGTTAAAACAAAGGTTTCGGGTCTAGTATTAAACGGGTAAAGAGTGGTTTTGGTTTGGGCTTTAAACCGGTTTTTCTTTGGGCGAAAGGTTTATAATGATTTGGACTTATGATTTAAATGTGATCCAATGTATATTTAAGGGACTAATCTTGTATAAATTGAATCTTCAGGGACCAAAAGTGAAATTCTGACAATGCTCATTAAGGACTAATCTTGTAAATCTCGAATAATCCAAGGGCCAATTTGCACTTTTCTGAATCTCCAAGGGCCATTTTGCACTTTTCTGAATCTCCAAGGGCCATTCTTGACAAAAGTTGAAAGTACAAGGATGATCTTGACATTTCTTCAAACTTTTCTGAAACTTCACAAATCATCTTTTGAGAATAAAATCTTCCAAAATACACAATCTCGACCTTCCGGCTCAGCTAAAACTCTCTTGATCTCTCGTGCTTGGATTTACATTTGATTTGGATCCTTTTTGCGTGTTTTTGCATATACGCTGCACAAGCACAAACTCAAGAAAACCACAAATATTAGCAATAAACGGCTTTTCCTTGGTTGTTTTGGGTCAGTTTTGATAATGAAAAGATATGTGAATAAGCACATATCAGTTCACTTCTTAAAGGTACATTTCTACCAATAGGTATCCATTTCCTAATGGGCATTGATCTAGATAATTTAAGGCACAACTCATTAAGATTGAATTTATGGCCAGTAGGTATCCATTGATAACCTACATTACTAAATTTTCTTCCTGTTGGTTTCCAATGTTTTCTATCCCTCTTCCACCTTGGTTTTCTGACCTTCTTATCATGTTTTCTAGTGTTAGCATTTTTTACCGGAGATTTGACAGCATTACTCACATCATTCACAACACATTCATGATTAATACCAGAAATCAAGCATTCATTACATGTTTTGCAAGTAGTAGCAGAATTCGAATTAATTACAGTACGCTTATAGCTAATACTAGAATCAACACGATTCGTCTTATCCAACACAAACTTATTGTTCCTAGGGTGGTCTTCTACTTTCTTCCAAAGATCACTCTTAGCTTGCGAGGTCCTATCTTGCTTTGTATTGCCTGGAGGCTTTGACCCGCTTGCTTTTGTATCACTGATTACTCTTGAAGAGGGAATGATGGGAACATTAGTTGGTTTTGCTACTTTTTGCATTCCTGATCTAGAAGTGCTGGGATCTGAAGTACTTGCAGGCACATCAAAGTTCACATGCTTGACTTTTGGCACAGAACAAAGCATATCATGGGTTGCATGCTTAACACTAGACATAGAGCAAGGCATAACAACTTTATCTTTCTTACAAAAGGATTTAGGGCATGTTGCTCTTAAACATTCTAAAAGTTCTTGAGATCGTTTGGCATATAAGCATGCATACCTAACTTCACTATCAAGTGGTTTATTTATGCTATCCTCTTCGCCAATCTCACGGAGACATTCTAGACTATCCTTAAGGTACGAAAGATATTCTTGAAACACAAGTTCGTTATTTCTAAGATGAGGAGGAATATACTTTACAGTCACAGCATACTTAGAATCCGTAGATGCCTTTGATATAACATTCTTATCACAGACAAGTGGCATTTTTCCTTTTACCTGACTCTTCATATTCTCAATTTCCTTTTGTAAAGAAGTTATTTTTTCATTGTTCTTGTCACGAGTGACTTTCATTGAATCATATAACTCTTTGAAGTGTCATTTAACCTTTTCATTTTCTTTTAGAAAACTCTCATTTTCTTGTTGTAAAACATTAATGATGTTTTGAAGATGAAAGTTTTGAGAATTCTGAGAATCTAAAGGAGGAGGCATTTGGGAGCTATTCGCATTATTCTTATCACCTTTCAATTGTGAAATTTGGGTTTTCAATCATTTGATCGTGTTACAATGAGCTCGAATCTGTTCATCACGTTTGCTTATTTCAAAAACTGCATCAAACTCAGGAGCATCCGAGGATGTCTTGACATTTGAGATTTAAACATTTTCTTTGAGATGTTGATATTTTAATTGCAAAGCAAGATGTTCAACTTCCAATTTAGAAAAATGTTTGACCAAGTTATCATGAACATCCTGTTCAACTTTATCATGCAATTTTGAATTTGTAGTTTCAAGCTCAATGACACGATCATGGGAAACTTTTAATGCAACAGTTAATTCATGAAATTGAGACGCAGTAATAGAATAATTTGTAACAGTGTAGAACATATCTTGAGCAACACATTGAAATATCAAATTATCATTAATGATGTGCAGATTCTTTATATCAATTCCATTACTCTTAAGCTCACGTTCATACTTACTGACCTCAAATTCCATATCATTAAACATCTTTTTCATTTCTTTAATCTCTGTGTCCATTCCCTTTTGAAGACTCTCAAATTGTTATTTAAGTTATTTAAAGAAAGGCATGACCTCAGTTAAATAACATTGTTTAGTTAGTTCAAAACCCCTTTCCCCTTCAGTTATCCCAGTGGGTGTGATTCTCTTCTTACACGTTTTCTCAAAATCAACAAAGAGTTGGTAAACTACATAAAGGCTGATTAAGGTCTTGCTATTAGTGGGAAGATTTCTAGGCACTAAATGTATTGGTGTATTTGGAGGATACACAGTGGCTGGAGGCAATTTCCAACAAGAGGGATTCTTTCTAACAAGATTATATGCCTTTTGCTTATCTATATCTTTCTTCCAGAAAACTTGTTCAGGGGTTAGTTGAGTTTGAGGTTTAAACATGTTCAAGGAAATCCAGTTTTCCTTAGTGTAATCATGGGGTTTGTATGTTATATTATACTTTGTACAATTAGGATCATTTAACTTCTTTGCCATTTTCTCCCTAGAAGCTTCTTCAAATTTTCTATCCTCATCAGTGCATCCAATACATGATGGTGTTTGCCTAGGCTTAAGAATCTCATTACCATCATAGACTACCTTTAGTGCAGCTCTAGCAACTTTTCCATATTCTGGATTGGGTACCTCTATAAGGGGAATGCTATGTTTATCGCTTAAGACTCTATGCTTAGTGATCATGTGAGCAGTCTGAATGGTGTTCCCTTGTATGTATAGTTTGTTTTGAAGTTTATTTTTCAAAGTTTTTAGGTTGGAAAAGTCATTCAAAAGTTTTGATTCCTTAGCATTAAATTCCTGTTTAAGCACTTTTACATTTTCTTGAAGTTCTTGCTTTTGCTTAACAGTTTTAGTAAGCTTTTCTTGTAAGGAGTTTAACTCTTGTTTTAACATTTTTCTCTAAAGTTACTTTTTCTAATGACTGTACGTATTTGGTTATCCATCTCCTGTTCACGGGTGGTCAATTCAAACTTAGCACGTTGTTCATAAATGGCAACTTGTTCCTTATAGGCATTAAGTTCAGAGGTTATGGAATCATCAGGGTCACATGCAGTGTATTCATCAAAAACATAGTCATCATTGACTGCAGAAGATGCATCACTTGGTACATGTTCACTTCCATCTTGCTTCACATATTGATCATATGGGACAACATTGCTATTACCCATATTTTCAATATCTGATTCAATAATTTCAGTTGATTGTACTTTGTCATGCGTCTTTTGTACATCAACCTCATCGTATAGTTTTAATACCTCTGAGATGATAGATTCCCTGGAGGGATTGGCCTGCTTTGGTGTAGAAGCCCTTGGAGTTACCATTGGTGAGATACTAGCCATGAAGATGGTATGGGCAGTTGGTTCATCATCAACATCTGAATCAAATGCATCACAGTCTGCAACTTGAAATGCATTAGGATTGTTCTGACCCATACCATGCACTGGCTATTCATCCACATCAGCATCATAAGTTCTGGCATTTCCCTCAGCAAGGAATAGTAATTCTTCCTCATTCAACACAACACCACTGTCTTGAGCTTACCAGCAGCATCTTGTCCCTGAAGTACTCTGCATTTTGTGGACGTTTTGGAAGAGTGCAATTCCTTGCGATGTGACCTTCTCCACCACAGTTGTAACACTTGATTGGCTATACTTGACCCTGAGCCATGTTCCTCCCACGATTCTGATTACCCATATATCCACCACCACCGCCAGCATTCCCATATCCAGCACCAACATTCCCATATCCAGCACCAATATTCCCTTGCTCATTATGTGGAAGGTATGCATTCTGTCTTCCTTGAACATTTTGCACCACTACCTTTCTGTCTTTAACAGTAGCATGATTGTGAAGATTGGATGCAGTTCTGAGATGATTGTTGGTGTGTGGGGTGAAGTTCAAGTTTTGCTTGACCATTAAAGCCAATTGATTAACAAGATGTTCCATGAATGTGTCTGAGTCTGGAGGCTTATACCCTGGATCTGGAATGAGTTTGTGATTGCCATTTCCAGTTGGTATTACTTGTGATGCTTTGGTGGTAATTCCTACATTTGTGTATAATGCAGTTGAATCATTTGATGAGCTCGCATCTCCAGAATTGGTCTTGAATTTTTCCAAAATCATTCGTTCAAACACAGCATATTTCTCATTTTGGAGCAAATATGCATACAATTGTTCATAGTTGGTGTTCCTCAAACCTTTGTTAAGCTTGACTGCAGTGACAAATTTGTGCCATTCGGGATTCATGTTGTTCACAAACTTTGAATTGAGCTGAATATTTGGCATTGTCATTTTGATATTCCTAATATCATTCACAAGCTTGTGGAATCTTACATGATATTTAGTGACACTTTCCCCTGGATTCATCTTAAAATTCTCAAAGTCATCATACAGCTGAGACTCCCTGTCTTCTTTAGTCAATTCAGAACCAGAGGGAAGCATCTTAACATTGTCCCATACTGCCTTAGCTTCAGTGTTGTGATTAATCAACTTGTAAATGTCCTTAGGTAAACCCTGAAGTATGATGTTTGAAGCCCTGATGTCAGCATCGTATCTCTTCTTTTCATTATCAGTAAGTTCATCATATGTCTTTGGTCTATCCAATCCTAACATCACTGAACCATCAGCAGCAGTTTCAAGAATGTCTCTGGTAGTCTCAACTTGATAAGGTCCTTCATCAATTGACTTAAGTATGTTAACCCCATTTTCTTTTCCTAAGCAATACAGTCTGATTCTTTGAGCCCAAGAGTCATAGTCGGTTCTGTCCAGCATGGGAGGACGAGTATCATATCCTGCAGCTTGAACGTCGTCCACAACAGAAGAAATGATTGTAGACATGATTTCAGATTCTACGGGATTTTACTATTCTTTGATTAAACCGGGAAATAGATTCTATCACGGGATTTTACTAAACCAAAAGAAAAACCGTAAAATGTAACACGAAGAAATGACAAGTCTCAATAGACAAGTTGTACACTTGACAAGTCGCACCCAAGAAAACTCGCACCCTAGTCAACTCGCTTTGATGACAACTAGCTTAATAGACAAGTTGCATGAAACACAACTCGCATAAACAAACAACTCGCTTAATAGACAAGTCGCATAACACAACTCGCATAAATTGACAACTCGCTTCCAAGACAACGCGCACCCTAGAAAACTCGCTTAAACGACAACTCGCTTAAACGGCAACTCGCTTAAGGCACAACTCGCATGAGATGACAACTCGCATATAAGATAACTCTCTTCAATAAGCAAGCTTAGAATACAGAACTCGCTTCACAAATCAGGACAACTCGCATAAAAGAAATGCACAACAAGACTCAACTCGCATCCAACAAATATTCAAAAAACACCACTTTTCAATCCAAAAACAACTCAACCACGATGATTCAAGCCTTCCAAATCAAAACCTAAACACTTATAATGATTCTAAACACAAAAGTACAATCAAAATCCAAACTTTAACACTAGAAATGATCCAAATGATGTAAACTACTCTAAACTCATTCAAACCCAAAAACCTTATGAAAACCACTAGGAATCCAAGAACATGAAAGATGAGTGATCAAACCATGGCTCTTGATACCATTTGTAAAATATTGGATTTCATAAACACATCAAATCATATTGACAAGGGGCGTATGAAGTGAGTTTTAGAGAGAGAAAGTAAAGAGAGTTGGGAACTTGGTGAGACAAAGAAAAATGATATTGAAAGCTCCAACCCTCTACCTTGGGAGGTAGAGGGTATTTATAGTTTCTTACAAGACACGCCTCCTACGGGCTGTGGATCAGGCATACAGTGGGTAAAGACTCGTTCGTCCTCCACGGTGTTACTTAACAAACTATTCACTAACATAAAATGACTACGACTATGAGCTTTCTAACGATTACATATACTTGAGGTGACCGACTCTTTAACTACCGGATTTTCTAAATTCTAACAGTTTGTTTGACCATTTAGGCACCTTTTATATGTCATGAGCTAGTTCACAAAGTTGAATTTACATATAGTAAATGTTGTTTTCAATGAATAGTTAAAAAATAGATAGTTAGATGTCTGGAAAGTGCTGGAATTTATCATCGCATATTTGTGGAAATATTACATTTTTTGCTTCCATGGTTGCTAAAAACTTTCCAAGGTAAACTAAAAAAAGAAATTCATGTGTTGTCGGGTTGGCGGAGTATGATCCCTGCTTAGGTGTGGCTATTTGGATGGGAGTTAGTCTCATTGGCTTGGCTGATGATGCTTAAGCCTTTACCACTGAGACTTAGCTTTCCTTGGCATGTGGCCTTGTTTGCTCCCTTCTTGACTTTTTCATGGCTTGTTTCCTGTGAAAGAGAAGGTGATGTTTCTCTTGGCAGGTGTCTTGTGGTATATTGAACCTTGTGGCAAGCTGGCCAAAGACGAAGTTGAGCCCATTGTGGGAAGTAATACCATCTGATGGTATAGCTTGGATTCCCTTGGTGATGTAGCTCCATGCCTTAATCAGGTGTATGGTGCTAAGTGGCATTACTGGCAGTGGACCTTCAATGAAAGCACTGTTGATTTCCTCGATGACAAGCGAGTTTGGAATCTAAGAGCTCATAACTTGGGTTTGTTCAAGAGAAGGATTGGGTCCTTCCTGTTTGTTGGGGATTGTAGGTTGGTCCAGGCATAAACTATGCTCTGCTAGCTTTCTCGAGGTTTTGGTTGTGCGTGATGGTTCCCGAGTGAAGGTGTCAAATCTTCTTGATAGGAGATGAACAATTTGGTACTTATATGGGATGGGAAGTGCACCGTGATTGTGATGGGCTAAGATGTCAGGGTTGATGATGAACCCTTCTCCCATATAGTTTCTCTTGGATTGTGCTTTTTCCTAGTAACACATTGTACTCGGACTTTACTTGACAATGTAAAATTCAAATGTAATCGTCCTTGACAGTGGTTGTGTTCTCAATGTAAGCTCTAAATCTATCTTGCCCCCAGGGTAAGTTTTTTCTCCTGAAAACCGATTAGCGGTGTGGCTGATGGCCATAGGCGATTCTTGATACTCTCTGGGAGTTAAGTGAAGCAATGCTTGAACATTATGTCAACTGAGCAGCCTAAATCTATGTATACCATGCTTACATTGTGTGGGGCTATTTTTCTCGTAATGACAATCGGGTCTGATGATGGAATTTGATTGTACAAAAAGATGCACATACCAGGCCGTCAATGGTGATTGACGGAGTTAGGGGTGATGGTGGTGATGCCGAGTGCAAGATAACCTGAAAATAAGAAATAGAAGACACTACGTTAAGTGATTACGCAGGGGTAGGACCCTGCGAACCACCTCCGGCATGAGAGTAAGTATGAGTTATGGTTGTATAAGTGTGTGTAAGTCAAGAGATGAGTGTTGAATCAACTTACCATAATTCTCTGCCCGTCCAACCTATTTATAGTGGAAGAAATAGGGTTAGGGGCACCTCTACGCAAATGTAGGAGAACATGGGGGCGTCCCATGTTTGTGGGTAACCGCTAGGGCTTAGTGACCCACGTTCCCTAACTTGTCGGGGAAGTCAAGAAAGAGAGGGAGATCGTGGGTTTGACCAAGTCAAGACACATCTCGAAAGGGGGTTCCATCGAGCTGTTCGGAGGGGGCTCCGAACAGTGACGGAGGCCTTGACAGAGGGGGCTCCGTACAGTGACGGAGGTCTTGATGGAGGGGGCTCCGTCACTGTGACGGAGGCCTTGACAGAGGGGGCTCCGTACAGTGATGGAGACCTTGATGGAGGGGGCTCCGAACCGTGACGGAGGCCTTGATGGAGGGCAGGCTCCGAACCTCGACAGAGGTTAGACACTATGAGTGCTTTGGGTGCAGGTCAAAGGCATAGGCTTCTTCTTTTAGGAGGGTACATCATACCCCCTGTACAAATGGTAAGCTAAGTACCAGAGTGACGGTAACGCTCGTTAGCAGAGCGGAGGGTACGTCATCAAGCCCCCCAGTCTAATGTTATGCATGCGAAGAGTGCATGGCTTTAGACTTATCATTGATTTGTTAAAAAAGACTTGGTAATAATTTCTACTACTTTTGTTTTGTTAAATCAAATATAAAAGTAGCTATACTTGTTTCTAATAGTCCACATTTGACTCTACCGTGGTGGATACCCTATTAAGCCCCCCAGTCTAATGTTATGACTTCATAGGAGGCATGAGATTAGACTTAAGTAGTCCATAAACCCTTTGTTATATAAGGAGCGTGTGTATTAGGTTTTGCCATATAACTTTCGCTTTTAGTTATAAGCGAGTTTTATCGGAACCTATTTGTACATACGCTGCGTTGTCGAAAGGTACCAAGGTTTGTGTATAAACTTGGCTTTGTTTTATAATGCGTGACATAATGGCATTTTATCGTGAATCTTAGGCTCTGGCATGCTCACCTACCTGATGCGAGGATCATGGGGGTGTCCCATGATTTTAGATAACCGCTTGGTTAATGTCCCACGATCCCTATCTTTCCGGGAAAGCCTTGATAAGGTTGTGAACGTAGGTTTGACTTGGTCTTATGAAACCTTTGCATTAATATCTTCAAAGAGCATACCCCGAAGGGCTTAGGCCTTCGATTGGCGGATTCCCAACTGGTAACCATATCATAGATGAATGGTTTTACGCCAAAGAAGATTTTTGGAGGTTTGCCAAGTATTTCGGAACGTAGCTCCGAAGTGAGTATGAAGGGGAGTCCTTCAAATTGAATGGAGGATATATCGTCAAGCCCCTCGATCAAAAGTGATGCGTACACCTTGAAGGTAAAGATTTTGACTTAAAAGAAATACTTCCTTGTGATAAATCGAACAAGGATTAATCTTTAAGTAATATAGACCTAGAAGGTCATATATTTTGTATGTATACGAAGCTTATGGACTTCATTTAAGCAAAGTAGTAGTCCTTAGACAATTTACTATTATGCGTGGTATGTGGCTTCGGCCAAAGACAATATTAAATGGGCTTTGGCAGGTACTAGGGTTAAGGTCCTAGTTTAAATTGAATCGAGTAGGGAAATATCCCTACGTACTTTTAAATATGTTTCTTGTACACTTCTCGTACGCCATTTTCGCGACGCTTAAATTTTACAACCTAAGGTTCAACAACCTCATTGTGTGTAAATTACAACACCAAGAATATAATGGCCAACTTGACCATTGACAGAGGGTCGCGACCCACTCTATCTCAAATCCTTTACATAGTATGACTTTGTAAAAAAAAATTTACAAGCGCCAAAAACTACTAGGAGAGTTAATGTGAATGTTTAACTTGGCTTAAATGATAAGGCATGTATTACACCTCAAGCCATTCGACATTGAAACTCATTAACGACTTGGCTGATCAAATCTTTGTGTTTAAGAAACGAAGCAAGAGATTTGTGGGAAATGTCTTATTTATCATTGAATTGGTAGGGAGGATTACATCATTCTTGAAATGAAAACTAAGACAACTACCAATAATGTGTGCTTTCCCTTGAGAAGCTTTCATTACATTGATTTTAAAAATAAAGTAAGTTTTACATCTATGAGGTTATGTAATTATACTTGTAGAGTCGATGCTCTATAATTGTGTCAACATAGACACACATAAATCATGTGAAAATAGGCTATGCTCTGTAATCGTCTCGACAGAGACACCTATATAATATGTGAACAGAGCCGAAGCTCTACAATCGTGTCGAAGGAGACACCTATGAATCAGAGGCTATGCTCTGTAGTTGTGTCGACAGAGGCTTATGTCATCATATGTGATGCTCCGTAGTCATATCGACAGAGACTTATGTCAACATATGTGATGCTCTAACAGAGATTCTAGGAACGTAGGGTATCCTCTGTCAATGTTGTAGGATCTCTAATGATCATTGTGTCATAAGCAAAGGCTCAATAAAAGATGGTTTATAGTGCTCTTAATAAACATCAAAAGTTTCATATGTAGATAATATGATATGTAGTGAAACAAAGGCAATATAGCGTATTAGTTTCGTAGAAAACATACCAGATTGACAAAGTGTATCCTCCGTCATTAGTGTACGGTCTCTGTTCACCTTGTGGTAAACATTTTGCGAAGGAAGGTTCTGGCCCTTCTTCTTAGGAAACCCCATGACGAAGACTGCAATAGAGACTTCTTCTCAAAATGAACCCGAACAGAGGCTCCTACGAAGGTTATTGAACCTTCTTCATAAAACGAACCCAAACAGAGGCTGCTACAGAGTCTGCAATGGAGGCTCCTACGAAGGTTGTTGAGTTTGAACCTTCTTCATAAAACAAACCCAAACAGTGGCTGCTACGGAGTCTGCAACGGAGGCTCCTACGAAGGTTGTTGAGTTTGAACCTTCTTCATAAAATGAACCCAAACAGAGGCTGCTACAGAGTCTGCAACGGAGGCCCCTACGAAGGTTATTGAACCTTCTCTCCAAAACAGACCATAACAGGGGGGCTCCATTTAAACCCGACAAAAGCTGTTGAAATGGTAAACGTAAAGTTTGTGGTTGGTGGAAAATCTCGTGATTAGAGATAAAAGTGGAGATTCTAGTGGTGCTACCATCTGGTAATAAGGATGTAGGAAATTACGATTGAATTCAACCGTTATTTATGGAAAACGGTTACTTGACTCAGAAAACGGGACTTATTGTTGTGGGTCCCACGGATGGCGCCACTGATTGTACAAAAAGATGCACATACCAGGCCGTCAATGGTGATTGACGGAGTTAGGGGTGATGGTGGTGATGCCGAGTGCAAGATAACCTGAAAATAAGAAATAGAAGACACTACATTAAGTGATTACGCAGGGGTAGGACCCTGCGAACCACCTCCGGCGTGAGAGTAAGTATGAGTTATGGTTGTATAAGTGTGTGTAAGTCAAGAGATGAGTGTTGAATCAACTTACCATAATTCTCTGCCCGTCCAACCTATTTATAGTGGAAGAAATAGGGTTAGGGGCACCTCTACGCAAATGTAGGAGAACATGGGGGCGTCCCATGTTTGTGGGTAACCGCTAGGGCTTAGTGACCCACGTTCCCTAACTTGTCAAGGAAGTCAAGAAAGAGAGGGAGATCGTGGGTTTGACCAAGTCAAGACACATCTCAAAAAGGGGTTCCATCGAGCTGTTCGAAGGGGGCTCCGAACAGTGACGGAGGCCTTGACAGAGGGGGCTCCGTACAGTGACGGAGGTCTTGATGGAGGGGGCTCCGTCACTGTGACAGAGGCCTTGACAGAGGGGGCTCCGTACAGTGATGGAGACCTTGATGGAGGGGGCTCCGAACCGTGACGGAGGCCTTGATGGAGGGCAGGCTCCGAACCTCGACAGAGGTTAGACACTATGAGTGCTTTGGGTGCAGGTCAAAGGCATAGGCTTCTTCCTTTAGGAGGGTACATCATACCCTCTGTACAAATGGTAAGCTAAGTACCAGAGTGACGGTAACGCTCGTTAGCAGAGCGGAGGGTACGTCATCAAAAGCGTACCATGGATAACTTGCGATGATGTGTGTTGCTAGTCTTTGATAGCTTCATCCCTTTTGCTTCCTGATTGCAATGATTAGATCATGTGAATGTAGCCTGCTACTTCCTCAGAAGCATTGTTCGTTGTCTTCTTTGCAGCCAGGACTAGGTATTCTAGCTTACCTGATGGGTAGCTTTTTTTATTTCCTTTTATAGTTCCATGCATGCATTGTTATTGATGAGGTTGTTTTGAGCTTCAGCACACTTATCATTCCCCACGTCGCTTCTGTCTATATCCCTTCCAGGGTGACCGTATCTTGGCCTTGACATGTTGTTTTGATTTTGTGCCGCCGTCTTGGCGTCGCCCCTTAGGTGTTTCACTGTTGCGCCATTTAACATTCAACTTTTTGCCCTTGATGAACTCTCTTTCTAGTCCAGGCATTCTATCCATGTTTTTAGTGGCCTGCGGCCAAGTTCCTTCGAGAATTGACCTTTGATCATGCCTGCTATGAAAGCTCCGATGAGTTACCGGTCTCTGAGATCTGAGATCTTCATTGTTTCATTGTTGAACCTTTCAGTGAAGTCTTCAAGCGATTCGTTGGGACCTTGCCTTAGAAACAATAAGTCGATGAAGTTCCCCGTGTAATTTTGCATTGGCTGGAACTTGGATAGAAACTTATCTTTCAGGTCTTTCCACCCTCAGATGTTGTGTTTGGCTTGGATTTCGAACCATGCAACTGTCGATTCGGTGAAAGTTTGTTAAAACACGTGAAAAGCTATGGGGCCATTCCAGGCGCAAGTCTTGATTGCTCCTACTAATATCCACACATGATAGTCTAGGTCATTGCTCCCTCTGTATGTGCTGACACTCTTGGGCATCACAAGGTCATCAGGGAGTTCGTAATCAGAAATCCAACTAATGAAATGTTCTTTTTCAATGGATATAACCATAAGGTGCTCAGTCGTGAATGAATTTAAGTGGTGTTTTTGTCTTGCCCCTCCCCTGGTGAGTGCTTTTATATGTAATCTGAGTAAATGACCCTCTTCAAAGGGTGTTTGGACTGGTAGTGGGGTGTAACATGTGTTGCCCCTGAGAGGGTGATCCCAAGTAGTGATATGAGGGTGTCTCTTTAAGCTGGGCTCATTGTTATGTTAACTTGCGAGTTAATGCTTGGTTGTGGTGTGTTTTTAATATTGGATACATGGGTGTGATGAGGAGGATAAATAGGTGGTAGTATGTTTCCCTGAGAGTCGACTATTCTTTTTTTGTTGTCATTTGTTCCAGGTAAGCCGCAACACCTGACGTAACCTAGATTTATTACTGCCTCTCCTCCTGCAGAACCCTTGTACCCAATCTATTGCTAGAAACTGGTTTATGAAAATCCTCCACTTGAGAGTGGACCCTTGTGACCTCTACAGTACCTTAGACCCTCAGCTCCTAAACTGGCCTTTGCTGCGCAAGTGGCCTTGAACCTTGTTGCTCTTCCTGAGACCATGTAGGCCCTTCATGGAAAAGTGTGGTGTGCAAGCCGACATGGTTATTTGTTTCCCACACTTCACCTGATGGTCCCCTCGTAAAATTTCTAGCTGAATGATAAACGCCATTTTCTAGCAACTGTTGACCCTTCTCAGTATGAGTGAGGTCTTCCACCTGAACTGGGCCAAGGTGGTTGTTGTTTACTTTAGAGGCTAGAGGTTGTAAGAGTTGTTTACTAGACATGTTGATTTGAAACTTTGTTAAAAGGAAGAAAAAAAATTTGTAATTTTCTGGTGAGAAAATGAATGCAAACAGGTAAAATTTTTGTAGCTATCTTGTATCATGTCCACACGGATGGTGTCATGTTTACGTATGAGATGTAAAACGTGATCAAGGTTGGTTTAGGGATAGTTGTGTTGTTCGGTTTCCCGTATAGAACGGTAAGGGCCCAAATGTGTGATTAAGAATTTCAAGCTTGGGTAACACTCACAACAAACCGTATAGCATGTGTTTACTATGTGAAATAGTATGTGAAAATGTATACATGATTCTCGGCCCGTTTGAGGGTGTGGGGTGCATTCTATTTATAGGGAGGCATTTAGGGTTTAAGGATAAACCCCACGTGTTGATCATCCGACGTGTAGACAAGAATGACATGTGGCAGCTCCTCATTGGATCATACCAAGTCATGCCCTTTTTAGATATTCCCGTATGTGTGTCTCCCATTGTCATATGTTAGATAGTACATCTTCACCGTTAGTGACAGTTGGGAGACAGTTGTCTCACGTGTGTATTCGACACGACCTGAGAGGCCTTCCCATGCCAGTTACGGCCTGGGAATGTGGCTCGTCTAATCAAGTCTTGATAATGGACTTTGTTTATATGTTTATGATGGGCTTGATCTAGGCGGCTAACTAATGAGCTTGGGGCATTAATATTGATACACTATCATAATTACTAATATCCTATTTAAATTCATCTATCAAGCTTGTTTAATCTTCCACATTGATCGATTTTGCATCTGTTTTCCTCCATTTCTTCAAGCTTGTTGGATCCGTATTGTTTTAAATCTTTAGCAATAAAAGCACGTTTCAATCAAATTAAAGAGCGTGAAGTGAATAACAAAAACTATAGAGAGTTGTATGGTTTCTTAGAAGTCATCCGATGAAACAGACATTGAATGACAACTAAGGGCCCGCTTGGTTCAAAGTAGGGAAAGGGAAAGGGAAAAGGAAAGGGAAAGGGAATGCAAAGGAATGAGTGAGGTGGGTAATGAATCCCTTACCCCTCAATTTATTCTATAATGGTTCATTACCCATTACGGAGTAATCAATCCATTACCCCTCCCTAACCAAGCACTATATAATAAGTGAGGTGGGCCCTTTTGAATATCTTACCCATTCCCCACCCCCTTAACCCCCTAACCAAGCACGCCCTAAGAAAATCTCCTTATGTTGTTAAGGAAGTATGATGCCTTTTGAGTCACATGTAGTGACTGAGGCTTCCCTTGTAATCTGATGTAGTGAGCAAGGCTTTTCTTGTAGTAATTGATTGACTTTGTCATAGAGAGTGAAAATTTTGCACTTTACTTTAATTTTTTTGATGAACATCTTCAAAAGTACGTTAGTTCGGTAAAGAATACTGACAGTAAATTGAGAGAGAACATGAAATAAAACATAAGTTTATGTTATTTAGGGTAAAAAATTTAGATTGGATTATATAGTGTAAAAAAATTTCTCACGCGTTGCTTACGCTCTTCGCAATCATCGATTGAGTTGATATGCACAATATCTATTTTGATATTCACACACAAGTGTACAAGCACACAAAGAAGGATTTAAGTGTGGTACAACTATGTGATGCGTAAAAGTGGTGTGTCACAATACAAAAAAACGGGTGCAAATCAATTCCCCATAAAATGATAGCATCGTTTCGATGTCCTATGCATGCGTTTCGCAATTATGATCGTCTTTTAGATACCCACTAAAGGTTTTGGCGGCAAAAAAAAAGTCGGACAACTATGATTATCAATCACGCCATTTGGGTTAACTTCATGCTATTATGTTATATAAACTAACAAACCGCCGTTTCTCACTTTTAAAGATCATCATCGTCCTCCTCCTCTTCTTGTTTCAACAAATTTTAAGCAAACTTTAAAAACTGGTGTCCTCCTCTACCTCTTATTTGAACAAAAACACTATCACAAACGACAACAAAAGAAACAGAACTCCATCACCAACACCATCAACATCAATGGTGCCCTCATCATCCACATAAGCAACAAATGTAAGCCCATACACAGGTGTTTCCCAAGAAACTTGGGAGAAATGAAACAAAGGCAAACCATAGAATTGCTTTTGATTGAGCAGTGTAGCAAATTGAAGCAAGAGATAGTCGGGAAGATGCTATAGAAGAGTTGATCGAAGTAATAGAGCGAAGGAACAAGAAAATAGCAACGTGGAAGGATCAAATAACCACATAAACAAAGAGGATTTATGATCTTTACTCTTAGATCACCAATCGTCTTTTGTAATCTTTATAATTCATTTGAATAATATTAATAGATCTATATTTTTGGAGTTAAATATTTGCATGATTATGTGTCTTAAATATTTGAAAAGTTTCTTGCAAATATTTAAGACACGGAATGATGTAGGTCTATAAATGTTTGCATGAAACTTTTCAAATATTTGGATGTTTATATGTTTCGTATGGATTAGAGGTAGTAAACACAGAGGGATTCGCTTCGTAATCCGCCGTAATACTTCGTAATAATGTAGGTCTATAAAATATATAGTTTTATTAATATTATGCTAATGTGCATATGGTAATTGTGTGAATTATCGATCTTTTATCATATATTAATATTATATTAAAGTACAGAATGCTATGATTAATCTAAAAAAAAACTCCTAATTTTAGAAATATATCAAAATATACCATAAAGTTATATAATTTGAAATAAATGTCATCTTAAATGTTAGTTTTGCAAATTTCCAAATATTTATAGTCTAAAGGAAAATGTGAATCGAAGGGTTGACTTTGAATCCACGCCGTGAACGCAGAAAAAAAAAAGGAAAAAAAACAATATTGAATTCAAACCAATTTGTTTTTTAAAAGAAAACTGACGTCTTAAGCAGCCATATATTTCAATCTTCACTATATTAAAAAAGTGTTATAATATTAGAGTAGTGATTGGGAGGCCTAAAAGATATGTCTAAACTCATGCCTAAACCTACGTGGCATCATTCTGATGGCTGCAGACAGATGACTCACTTTTTCACAAACCATCAGGATCATGCCACGTATGTTTAGGCATGTTTTTAGACACATAATTAGCTCTCCAAATCATTTTCCATAATATTATACATATATATAAAAAGGTGTTATAATGTGACTACTCTTCCAAGTTGGGAGTACACTTGAATATAAAATATTACGTAGTATTACAACTATATATACCTAGAAAAAAATAAAGCAAGTGATGCAACTACTCATTAGCAACTTCTATAGACCAAGTATATCACACGTCAAGATAGTGCACCTTCCTATTACTAGTAACTTCCCTTCATTTTTGAAAATATGATTTACACAACAAGCCAACTTGTTTTGTTTTTCGAAAGACAAATTAACAATTTCACGCTAAATACACCGTAAATCTATCCCGAGTATTCAGATAGAGACTTGAATTCACAATCTTGAATAGCATTTTCACATCACATGAGATAATGTCACGCTACAAGCATTTTGGTTATTTGGTAGTATTTTGGTTTATATGATCTAACTAGTAACATTAATCAGAGTGAGAATAAATATTATGCATGACTTGCCAATTTACTAACATAAGTTTCTCAACAAAAATTGGACATTAGATGTCTATATTTATGTAAGAGAATGTTTAATAATATAAGAGAATGATTTGTAAGTTTAAGTAATTGAGTTAAAAATAAACCTATAAAGTGATTGGTGTATTTTAAAAAGGAGGTGATTTGCACACTTTATAAAATGATTGAGACACTCCAACCAATTAATTATGTTTGGACATTTATACCCTCTATGTTTGGACATTTATACCCTCACTTGGGTGAAAATATAAAGGTAATTGTGAGGGTATAAATGTCCAAACATAATTAAATAGAGTGTCACAATTATTTGATCGAGTGTGCAAATCATCTCCATTTTAAAAAATAATTGATGAATATGAGGAGAGAAAATGAGTGTTTAACAATTGTCAAATATAAATGAAGTAGCTTTATTTATATCTCTATTTAGTAGTCCTATTTATCATTACGGTTAATTAGAAACAATTTTCTTTAAAAAAAAAAAAAAAATATCTTGTTTAAATAATTAATTACTGTACAATTTACTTCACAAATTTTTTTCCTCTCACTTTCTTTTCAAATAAATACGCATACACAAATAGACCCACTATATATCGTGATTCATACCAAACATTTAGTGTCTTTTAACATGCACGAGTAATCGTCTATTGTGTTTTTAAATATAAAGATAAATATGAGAAAGGCTAAATTTAACCTACTCATAAAGCGGCACAAAATATGAAAATATTTATATATTTATATCATATTTCATATATATCGAGTTTACATAAAGACGTGGCATAAGGTGAGATAAGACGTTGCGTGACAGCATGACCAAGCCTCACACTTTTGCGAGACCTTTGCGCACCTTGTAAAACCATGGTTGCTACACGATTTAACTCCTCTATATTAACCGTGAGGCAAGTCGATGGAGGCAGTAGATGATTTATTGTTTGATTACCCTTTTTCACAAAGGGTTGATACATACACTATTTCTTTTCATGCACGCACCACATTTTATGCATTACAGTATTATACGTTATGTTATATAGCTTGTACAGGATGATGTATTTATCAAATAAAATGATGTGCATTACACCCTTTTCACAAACACAATCTCAAATATGATTCACTAAAATTAAAGACGAAAAGTTGAAAACAAGCAATAGTACAAGGTGGTAAATTGAAACATGGTTTAGAAAAACAAGTACAAAGAGAAGACCAACCCGATGACTAAGACTGTTCTCCCGCTAAAAGTCTACCAAGTCCACGGCTGCTTTAACAACCACGAAATTTCTCAAAATATTGAGGCTTCTCTAGCTCTATTTTTCTTAACAAAATCTCATCATTTTGATCAAACTTCATTCTCCATTATCTTCACTTTCATCTTCATTCGCACATATTGTAATTTGTAAGTTTTCTTCTTTCATTTAATATCATCTTTTTCTTGTTGCATGTTTCCGTATTCAATGTTTAAGCTATGAAATGAAGCAAAATGGTGGATTATTAGTCTTGCTTTTTTTAAAGTTGGTTTTCTTTGAGTCATGAAGTTTTAGGTATGATCACATATCAAGAAGATGTGGTGAAAATTAAGGTTGTCCATAACTTTTTACCATCAGTGGCGGGCCCAATCATTTCAAGAGTTTATTTTATGAAAAGTGTCGAAAATCGTAACCCAAAAATTAAGGATCAGTTCATTTTAGAAAAATCGTTATATTTGACATAATTTTACTCTAAACAAGAAAATCTTTGAAGTTCTCGTGCACCCCGAGAAGTACCCCCTCGGTCCCCCCCTGTTACCTTGTTGAGATATTATTCCTCAGTTTATATACATAAAAGTAGTAACTAAATAAAGACACTAGGTAGGCAAATAAATTCTGTAAATAGATCATCTTCATCACTGTAATTAGCCTTAACATGATTAAGGTTTTAATAAAAATAGATATGCTTAAATAAATAAATGAGGTGTATATATATGTTCAAGATTTATTCATTTTACGCTATAACTTCTTACCTTTTTTATTGGATTGTTAGTTAAATATATAATTTAATTATATAATATATTGCATGCATCTTATAGCATAGATATGAGTCTGTAATTTAAGTAAGTAATATTGTTTGTCATTAGAATGATTTTAAATAGTTTTCATATATTTGGTCAATTTCACCTATAAATATTAGCTCATTTTGCAGTTTTCATCTCCATCATCTCATGTTCCATTGTTTTGCACTACCTGTTTGTTGATCAAGTTATAAATACTGTGGAAATGAAGTTCAAACAAGAAAGATATGTAAGGTTAGTATAGTATCTCAGTTTCTTATTGATGACTTCATGTATACATATTTATGGATTAACTAGAGGTGGCAAAATGTGCCCAGAAGCAAAAAGATGGGCTAAATGGGCACATTTTTAAAAGACTAATTAATAATATCACTGATCACTAATGCTGGATGTCTCTTGCAGGTTTAAGGATGTCATGAGTCCGGAACAATCTTATCGTTATGAGCATCAAAATCCAACAAAATATGGACTTTATCATACAAAATTTAAGCCATCTTTAAGCTCAATGATGGATACCGTCCGAACAGGATTCATGCATGCTTCTGAAAGAGTTGGGGGCTTAAAAAGCTCATCAATATTCCGTAGGTCGAACGATAAACCAATAAAACGAGTAGTTGCCAAGCATAAAATATTAGACCCGCAAGGGGCTTTTCTACAAAATTGGAATAAGATATTTGTTCTCATTAGCATTATCGCGGTATCTTTAGATCCATTGTTCTTCTATATTCCTGTCATTGACAGTAATCAAAAGTGCCTTGATATGGACAATAATATGAAGATCATTGCTTGTGTTTTTCGTACTTTGATCGACGTTCTTTATATCCTTCATATAGTCTTTGAGTTTCGTACCGGGTTTATTGCTCCTTCTTCTAGAGTGTTTGGAAGAGGTGAACTGAATGAGGATCCTCATGCGATTGCTAAACGATACTTAAAATCTTTCTTCTTTGTTGACATATTGTCAATTCTTCCACTTCCACAGGTATTATTATAATATTAGCTTGTTTTGCTATAGCAAAGCAGATGAATTTTGTTTGATATAAGAATGTTGTTAGTTTGGATAAGTTTAACATTTAAATGCATTATACAGGTGACACTTGTATTCATCATACCAATGAGTAAAGGACCAATTTCTTTAGTTACAAAGGATTTGCTTAAGTTCGTTATATTCACCCAATATATCCCTCGATTTATTCGGATGATTCCACTGTATAAAGGAGTGACAAGGACTTCTGGCATATTTACCGAAACCCCATGGGCTGGAGCTGCTTTGAATCTCTTTATCTATATGCTAGGAAGTCATGTAAGTTTAATAATTGTCTTCCAATATTATCTTTTTTTAGCTTGTGGATTACTTTCTTATCCATGTCTATAAGATGTTTTGCTGGTTTCAGCTTGCTCTTTGTCTGCACATAAACAGTTTTTGCTCTAATCAAATAAGAAAAGAGTCGTAATCCAATGTCTACTTACATAATTGTGTGTTAACTAATTTTGTTTTGGTGTCTGTCAACATGTTTTTCCTTCAATGAATAAAGGGATATCGTTTTTGTAATGTCCCTTACAATTTGCGACAAAGTATTGGCTCTGAACAAGTTTATTCATTTTTCAGGTATTTGGATCCTTCTGGTACTTATTCTCAATAGATAGGGCAGACGACTGCTGGCGTGAAGCATGCAAGGATAATGGTTGTAAAGAAAGGTATCTGTATTGTGGAGAAGGCCGTGTGGGGAACTTTTCATTTCTGAATACATCTTGTGCCCTTCTTCCAGCAGAAGAAATTAAAAATTCATCGAATTTTAACTTTGGCATATTCAGTGATGCTTTCGAGTCTCACATTGTAGAGACCAAAGATTTTCCAAAGAAATTCATGTATTGCTTTTGGTGGGGTTTGAGAAATTTAAGGTTTGTATATCATCCATGATAAAATTCTGTTCTAGACCTTAAAACAACATTGTTGAACTAAATATCTTTGTTTACAATCTTTTCTTCAGCTCACTTGGTCAAAACCTCAAGACAAGTACTTATGAATGGGAGATCCTATTTGCTGTTTTCATAGGCATTGTTGGATTGGTCTTATTTACATTTCTTATCGGAAACATGCAGGTATAGTATTTTTAAATGTTCACAAAAACAGGACAATGTATCCACTAAGCTTACTTAACTCAATGGTCAAACTTGTTAATTTCATAAGAAGATATATTTGTTGTGCATAGATTGCTCAGTTCCAGATGAATGTATGCACATAAATCATGAATTGAACTACATGCATTAAGTATTTGTATGTCTAGTTCATTCTATTATGGTTATTGAATACTTTTTGGTGCAACAGAAATATCTACAATCAATGGGTATACGAGTAGAAGAAATGAGGGTTAAAAGGAGGGATTCGGAACTATGGATGTCGCACCGTATGCTCCCTGATGATCTTAAGCAGCGTGTCAGACGTTATGAGCAGTACAAATGGCAAGAAAACAGGGGGGTAGATGAAGAATCTATCATTCATAACCTCCCAAAGGACTTGCGAAGGGACATAAAGCGTCACCTCTGCCGACAACTACTTCTAAAAGTCAGTAACACATCTTTGCTTCTTCTAATTTTGTGTTTAATAATGTAATTTCTCAGTAGATAGATACATTAGAAATTTTAAAAAAATATATCATAAATTATGTTTCTTTATACCAATTGACCATTAATTTTGCAAACTTACTTTACACAAATTTTCATGAACTCAGCAATAAACTGTAATATAGCTATCTTGATTCATTTTTTCTTTATTAATTACTTTTATCATAAACTCAGCAATAAACTTGTGGATTCAGGTGCCGATGTTTGGAATAATGGATGATCGATTGTTGGATGCTATGAGCGACTGTCTGAAGCCAGTTCTTTACACAGAGAATAGCTACATAGTTCGAGAGGGTGATCCAGTGGATGAGATGCTGTTTATCATGCGTGGTGAGTTGCTAACGATGACTACAAATGGTGGGAGAACTGGTTTTTTCAACTCTAGTAGACTCACGGCTGGGGACTTTTGTGGAGATGAACTTTTGACTTGGGCTTTGGATCCTAATCAATCTTCAAGTCTTCCACTTTCAACGAGAACAGTCAAGCCGGTTACGGATGTTGAAGCTTTTGCTTTAAAAGCTGATGACTTTAAGGTCGTAGCGTCACAGTTCAAGCGTCTACACAGCAAGCGCCTACAAAGCACTTTCAGGTAATAATAACTCACAATCTCACCATTGTAGTAGTTTGTGGTATTAAAAAAATCTCAAGTTTTTAATGACTGATATAGGGTCGACCTTTGGATTGTTTATTATTATGCCAATAGATCCAGTTTTTGGCCATGAGGTCGGATCACATCTAGATCAAGACTCCCACCCCATTGACAGGCCTAAATAGGATATAAGATTCTTCAACTGCTAGATTTTAAAACAATTATAAAAGTTGCAACTAATATGACATGACATATGCAGGTACCACTCACAGCAGTGGAGGACATGGGGGGCATGTTTTATACAGGTAGCATGGCGTAGACACCAAAAAAGGAAGCACGAGGCAGCGTTGTGGGAGGAAGAAAAGAGACTTCAGGATGCATTAGCAAAGGGTGGTGAAACCTCCTCCTCAAGCCTTCGTGCCACTATCTATGCCTCCAAGTTCGCCACCAATATGTTACACAAATTAAAGAGAAATCGTTCACAGGCTCCTAAATTAATGCCACCGTCCCTCCTGCCACAGAAACCGGTGGATCTTGATTTTAGTGCTGAAGATGATGCATAAGGTACAGATTATAGATATACCTTCTCAGAGTATTTTGTGAAAAGTCTGAAGAGTTATTTTTTTTCCCTTTTTTTCTTTATCCATAGATTTAGTTGATATTATGTACAGTTATTCTTAATTTCAGCAAAGTGCTTTTGGATATAAAAAATAATTATTAGCAGTAATTTTTATTCCTATTTTCATTTTACTCTCCTTGTTAAGATTTTGGTATATCATTTCGTAGTATCATCTTAAAGGTATTATCCAGATTATGAATGTTAACATTCTTGTCCTATTTTTTTCAATTGACATAAACCAAACTCAGCTTAGTTAACCCAAGCTTTTGACTCCATTAATTTGATGGAGTTAGTGAAACAGAACTGATGTACATTTTCAAAAGTACGAAGGAGGCCGTTACAAGGGTGGTTCAACTTTGACACACGTGGTACCGATGAAATTTAGACCGAGTACATGAAATGGGTCAATTTGGGTCAGATATTTTATCTTCAAGTGGTCAAGTTACATTAAAGATTTATGATTTTTCCGATAATGGTCAAAATATTCAACCCATCACCTGGAATGAGTCAATTTGAGTTGTATATCATCTTCAAATGTCAAAGTTAGATTAATCATTTATAATCTTTTTTTATAAAATGGTCAAAATTTTCGACCTATTACCTGAAATGGGTCATTTATAACTTCTTAAGTTCTTATCTTTCGAATGGTCAAAGAGTTTTAGTGTTTTACCCAACCCGACCAGACCATACATTGTATTCCATGTTAAAAATCATAAGACTGATCCGACCAAACACGTCAACCTAGCTATTTTTCCACGTCAATCGTATGTCTTTCCTTCCCTACAGAGAGACCATTTTCGTAACTAAACCCCCTTATAGTATCTTGGCAAAAAGATAGTAAATTCCATTGCTCCAATACTTACCATGAATCTTAATGCCTTGAAATAGCTAGGGAACGTTCATGACAACAAATTTGCTCACTATACGAAGTAGAAACTATTTTACATATCTTAGATTTAAAACCCTTTCAAGGTTAAAGTTGAGATAAACTAGACAGCAGCATAAGATTGCTGATACCATCAAACATAAAATCATAAATAATCATCTACAGTTTCATGGATTAAAGTCAAATAATACTAATGGAGTGTTTGACAATGGTGCTTACAATCACTTTATTAAAATGATCTTGATCATCTCTTGCTTTTGTACATGCCATCTACCACATTCTGCAAAATGAAAAACATAAATTTTAAACGTTACGAATGTTAGACATGTAGCACCCTGAACCAGTACTAAAGCCTGTAAATGTTTTTTTTTTGGTAACCATGGTTTCCGACCTTTTAGCCGACTAATCCACGGGGTTTGAACCCACCGTCACACAGACTCAAACCGGGTAAAGCCCTCCCTTTTCAGGAGGTTGGCGTGACCACTTCATGGTTGTTTACTTTGCACCTAGTAGAAATTGAACCGGAGACCTCAAACATCTTAAAGAGTGATAGTCACAAGTCGTTTTGCCACTAGGCCACCCCTTAGTGGTTAAATCCTGTAAACACTTCTATAATTTCGTCCATTTACATTGGTATCGTCACACGGTAACCGTAATATCTAGGTAGGCACTTGATTTTACGAATATTTAACTATTCAAACTATCTGAAATATAATGAATCTAGTATACTAATTCAATGTCATTTATGGGCAAATAATGAATCTAGTATGCTATTTTCTTCATTCCTTGTTTTCTCTTATGCCCTTTTATGGATCTAAACTTCATTAACACTTATGTTTATCACGTAATCACTTTTTTCTTGAACCATATAAAAAATCTAATAAAATGAGGATTAAAAGCATTGACTAAGATTTTGGACCTTTAAGGATTCATATAGTCTTTACATATCTTATTCAAATTTGTGAATCCAAAGGACTTTGTCAAAGACGCCATTCCTTTATTTAAATGTATATTGCAATTGTATCCAGTTTGAAAAATATATTTATATCTTGTTTCTCGAATGCTTATTGACTAGAATTTTGAATCTTCAAACAATACAATCAACATTCACCGGAATGACTTATGAGGCAAGATTGAAATTTTTTTCTTGTCAGATTTGTCAACCATCGTTTTTCTTGTCAGATTTGTCATATTAAAGAATGCTTTTTGTTAATTAACACATTTTGGAGACAAAAGAGCTAACCTGGTAGTATTTAAGGAACTGAGGTCTCTTCTTCTTGAATGTTGGAGTGAGCAGATCACGGTCCATGTCAAACGGTGTAGGGTCAAGGTGAACCGCTTTAACAAACTCAAAACCTTTTAACTGGCAAAACAACTCAGATTGAATATACATATTTTTAACATTTCATAATTCATAGAGACAACAAACAGGAAATAAAAATAAAACCTTCTTCTCTTTAGCGATACTCGTTAGCTCTCCAAGAATATATGCATTTGCCTTCGGATTTTTACAGATAGTACAATAATCACCAGCCACTTTATTTTCTGATGCCCAGTTTTCGAGCAATTCTTTGTTTGGGTTGACAACAGCAACAACAAAGGACTCGAAGCTGTTGCCATATATCCATATCTGAAACAAATAGGGATACGTCATTTGTAAATGCATCCCTTAAGGATAAGTAAATCACATAGATGCTATTAAAAATGACAGAAAAGAATTACCGAATCAACACTGGGAACAAGCGAGAATATGCTTTCCAAATTCTCAACTGAGACATACTCTCCTTGTGACAGCTTAAAAATATTCTTCTTTCGGTCAATAATTTTCATGCTTCCATCCGGTTGCCACTCACCAATATCCCCTGACATATAGTTTTAGCCTAAGCTGTCAAGAAGATGGTTTACTTAAAAAAATTACCAGCAGGCTGTTTAACAAACCTGTGTAGAGCCATCCATCTACAAGCACCTCTTTGGTGAGGTCTTCATGTTTGTAGTATCCTGAGAACACGGAACTTCCACGTAAGAGTATTTCTCCTCTCGGAGTTCTCGCCAGGGCATCGTATCCCATATCCGGGACCGACATTAAGCATACATCCACATTTGGCAATGGAGGCCCCACCGTACCACACATTGACAATTCATTTGGTTGTGCAACAAATGCACCCGCACAGGTTTCTGTTAAACCTATGAAAAGACATACAAAGACAATATTTATACCACTAATGTGAAATTTCTAAGCAATAAATGTTATTATATCTATAGTCAGGCTACATGTGAAATATAGCGTATTTCTTCTATACCATATCCTTGAAGAACATGAGCACATGTCACCACCCTTAAAAATGTTTCGACAGAAGCAGAAAGAGGTGCTGCTCCAGATAGAATGAGACGTATATTTCCTCCTAGACCTTCTTTCACCTATTTCAATAGATAGATAAATGCATGTTAAAAAGAAAGTAAGCATAACAAAACAGAGATCTAAATACATGATTTGGCCATATCCATCCATCCATCACCTTACTAAAGATAATCTTGTCAAACATTGGTGCTGCCTCTTCATGCTTGTATCCTCTACTCATGTTATGCAGTTTGCTGCAAATCAATGTTGTTGGAAACATATGTAAAGCAAAAGATTCTAACAATTTGTATTCAAAGTAATGGTATGAATAAGTTAAAAAGTTTATAGGGGTGCTTTCTAATTACCGACATTCAGGAATTGGAATGATTGTATTTGATTTATAAACCACGTCTAAACAAATGCATAAGCTCTCAGACAGCCACATGTATGAATCTAATTAATGTGAAAGACTAGTAATTTGTATGTGCAAGCACGAAAGGAATACTCACTATGCATAGGCAATGTTAAACAAAGAATACTTGAGGAAACCGCCTGAAGAGATCCTCTTTATTAAACCTGAATAAAGTGGGCCGAAAAGAGGTCTCATTTATACAAAATCATGAGGATATATCTATTCACATGTGTTAGTAACTAGAAAGAGAGAAAGGCTCGGTCCTGCTGTATAGTTTACGACATTGATCATGAAATACAGGAACACTCTTTCAATTAATTTATTTGATGGGCTTTATGAACTTATTGGAACTTTAAAAACCACGCAATTATGCAGGCTTATGAGTTACGAGCTTATTAACTCGAGCTTATGAACTTCAATAAGCTATAAGCTCAAGTTGATAAACTCATAATTAAGCCATTAGAAATGAGGTAATGGTAATGCATAACAAAGCAATGGTTTTTGTACTTCAGTGTGCACACTGCTATACTGATCATATATTCATATATACCTGAATAGATTCTGTCTAGTACACGGGGAACAGCACAAAAGACGGTTGGCTTGAGCTCTTTGAGATCATCCATTAACAATTTGATGTCCTGATAACGAGTATTAAAATAAGTACACATGTGTGTATGCATTTCATATGAGCACCTATATACCAATCTATATATGCATGTACAATACATATTAGAAACTTTTTCCATGTTATTATGACTTACCCCACGCCAAAATCCTATTGAGGCACCAGTAGAAATGAGTAATTCCTCAGTGAGCCGATCAAATATATGAGCTAGAGGCAGGTAAGAAAAAAATACATCGCTCACTTGGAACTGAAAAGAAAAGGAGGAAACAATCAATAAGAAATGTATAAAACAACATGGGGCAAGTTATGGAAAAAAAAAAAAAAAAAAAAACTGTATACTATTACATCAAGAAAGGAAAATAACGTTAACCCAAATTGAATGCACAAAAGAAACTTCAGTTGTGTGCTAACCTCTTCATTCATGCTCTCTAGGTGATGATGTACTGCAGACAAAATGGAAAGCATGCTTTCATTGGTTAGTATTACCCCCTTTGGTTCGCCAGTGGTTCCACTAGTGTACATGATTGTACAGATATCACTTCTCATCTTTGATGGCAGATCAAAAGATTCCTTGGATCCCTTTCAATATTAAGAAAGTAACCTCGTGAGCTTTATATTAGTAAAACCATACTCTAATGGAAGAAATCATACACGTACGTGAGGAACTACAGAGCATTATAAATAAACACAAAACATGTCCTACAGCAGTCCTAATCTGTGAAATAGTACCAATTGCAAGTGAACAAGCAAGCCGAATTTATGTCCAATCCTTTCTTTAGCAGTGGGTTTGCTAAAAAGACTTCCACAGCATATGCCTTGGGCACTTTGACTTTTACGTGTATTGTTTAGTCCGAAAGATAATAAAAGTCATAAGGTTCAGTTTAACATTATTGTTATTTGGTGGGAAAATGACACTGTTACATATAGAATTACGAGTATAAAGCTTGCACCAAGAAAGAAACATAAGTTAAGGAGTAAGTTAACTGATCAGTTTATGTGAGTCGAACATGTTACTACTGCTTAAAACCAGAGCTTACCAGATTCAAAAACTCTTTCCAAGGATAAATTTCCAAACCATATGTTTCAGCCAGTAGTTTCTGCTCGCTTGTGATCGTGCCAAAGCTCACGAGAGCTATACAATAGCAGATAGTATTAGCCCATGAGCAGACCATAAAGTAACTTCAGATAAGATAACCAAGGAAACTCACTTTTTAAGTACTTTCCGGTATCCGGAAATGTCTTCAATACCTGTAAACAATGAGAAACTACTTAATCAGACACTTAAAAACAGAGCAAGACAGCATTTATAGAAATTGATAAGTGTACAATGTTGACCAGAAAGAATATAAAACAAAGACGAACATCACAATTTATCCTAATTGCCACATATATGTAACTGGACACATGCTCACAACCTACCTCAGATATTTTAGTTTCTTCCGCAAATATAATAGAGACTTCCGCATGACATATGATGTATTTCACTGCACCAGCACCTGAAAAAACGTTGCTGAATGTCATGCTACTTGGTTCTGATGGTAGCATTGAGAATGCTAATAAACGCTTGATTTTTCAGATCAACTACAGATTCAGTTATCAAAAATTGCTAACGCAGCCTCATATACTTTGTCCAACGTATTGGAGGTACTATTTCTCAACATTATGACTCGATGCTGGACTTTGCTACTTTAAACAGGTAAAGCAATGCACAATACATGTCCGTTGCTACATAAAATTAATCCTCCGAGGTTAGCCTTTTGCATTACTAACAGAGACAGGACATTTTTTCAGAAGTGCAAAACATACACTAGTCACTAATGATCATATTTATCAGTATATTGTAAATGATTTTAATAAGTCGGATGATACAAATAAAACATACCTAAAGTGTCGTATAAAGGGACACAATGAAGGCCATAAGCATTACAGGCCTGCAAATGATTTAATGCAAATGATTAGATATCCTTGCAGAAAAAAACTTCAAAATATCGAATGTAAGATGGATAACACATCGCTGGTGCAAAACTATGAAGATCACTGACAAGAACGTATAACATGTATGATGTCATTAGATTTACCTGCATACTTACGACCCATTTTGTGCAGTTTACACCATATATTCCACATCGTGATCCCTGATCATAAAGAACAATAAAGGTAAGCTGACGTGCCTAATTCTGTTAAACGTTAACTGATATTGAGCCAAACGGTAATGCCGTGAGCAAAAGCTGACACCAACAGATTTCCTAACATTAAGTACTTACTTTGTTAATTCCACGACTGCAGATAGAATCTCCAACCTTCAATACGGTATCATATACTTCCTTATAAGTTAACCACACATATTTTCCAGCCTGAATAAATCACAAACCAACCGATAAGATTAAAATCTGAGAAATCAATAATCACAGAAATTATGTAAATTAACAAGAGTAATACCTTGCCATCAATGATCTCCCGCGTGCCAAGCATTCGATTGTTAGGATATTTCTCCACTGATGAACTGTGAAAAAATAGCATACATCAGCGCGCTTAAATACACCATGAACATTGTATACAACTCTTTTCAGAAAAACTCAATTTTCAGATTCAAAAGAATAACGGAAATTTTGGCACAAAGTAGAGTTGAAATGCTATTACTCATATTAAAGCTAGCTGCATCTTTAGCACAACTGACTATTCATACCATCAATAAAATAATATCAAAAAAATCGGTTTATAAAAACTGGTAGAAATTTAATCCAAGACACACATGATATAAGGTACAACTTTGTAGTGTGCAAAGTAATTCTAGCTAGTGATCGATAAATAACCACACAATATTTGTAGCGTTCGTACTAAACTAATTATGGTTTAAGATGATAAGTTTTATAAAAGTTCAAGTAACGACATGGGAAACCCATCGGGGAAAGCCAACATTAATACATGTATATCAAAATGAACCCGTTTATAGCACAAGATCAGTACACAAAGAGAAACAGAATAAAAGAACTATGCATACCAGAAAAGATCCCAGCAACTGTGAACACCATTAGCGAGTGGTCGGAATCCATCTTTTACTAGCACATTGCGGTAAACTGGGCCAACGGATGGCTTACTCCCCTTTGCTTCTTTTGCTTTTTCGATTTCTACTATATATCTCTTCGTACCCATGTTTGTATGGTTTTTCAAATATTGGCAAGAAAGAGAGTGTTGTTAGCCTATAACAAGTAGCTCATGCAAAACTGGAAATCTATAGTTCCAGAAAATAAATGTAAGAAATAATTATTTCACGATATTTTTGGTTTTATTTAAGCAAGATGGTGTTTAGCTTTATATGATTTGAAGCATTAGTACTAGTTATGATTGGTTTAATTGAGTGGTCCTTATATGTACATTTCTATACAATATTATTTTGTGAGTTGTTATGGTAAAAAATTGAATTTTTACATGATGTGTCTCTCTTTATTTGGCTATTATTGAATTTGATCTTACATGACAGCTTTGAGTTTCTTTATTATAGTAATCTCAATACAACTTATAAAAATTATTGTTGAAGATAACAATTCCTTATATTTTCTAAGCAAGGGGCATGTCTTTTTCCCTTGTGAGTTGAAATTTGGAACTTGTTATATGTGTGGTATTTTGTCATACACTATAATAATAATAATAATAATAATAGTAATAATAATAAATAAATAAATCACTGTTATTTTTACACTTCTTATGAAGACGTGTACTTTTATTTATACATTTACACACTATAAGATGTGTTAAAAATAAACACAATTACAAACGTATAGAAACATGATCTTATCCACGGTTATAGACGTGTGAAAAACTTATATACTTATTAGTGTGTAGTAACAAATAATCACACTATCTAAAAAGGATCACGCTTCCAAGCGTGTAAAAGTTGTTTATAAAAAAAGGTAAAAGACAAATTGATAGTGAATCATATGATTTCTACATGCTTGTAGCTGTTAGGTGTTTTGTTTCGCAATATAATTTCTACACGTTTGTGGATGTGGATATACGTATATTATTATTCCACGCCTACATATATGTACTTTACAAATTTTTTTTTTTTTTTTGGTCCACACTTTTTCATGTGATATTTAACTATTCTGTCCATATTTGCAAATTTTGAGATATTATTCACGCAACATTTATTCACACGCTAGAGAAACGTGGACTTTGGTATTTTAAACATTTTAAAGAATGTATTTTTTAGCTGAAAAAATGTGTAGAATTAACTATTTGTTGTAGTGTCAAAAGAATGTTTGAACTTTGAATAATTGTTATATATATAGCAGTGTTTTGGAGACCGGATCAAACCATTCGGTTCAACCGATTAAAGTATTAAACTGAGAAAAAAAACGCAAAAACCGGGTTCAACCAACAAAACTAGAAACCAAATGAAAAACTGGTGCGATGTCTAGCTCAGTTTTAAAAACCTTGAATATACACCATGGCTACTAGCTAGGCTATTTAAATTGTTTAAATGAACATCATTATGCCATTAAGGACATTTGACATGAAGTCTTGAACTAACTTGTGTTGCTCTTCATTAACGCCTTTATGTACTATTGTATCATTTATGGTCCTTTTTTCGGTTATATATAATTTGTTGCTCTTCATCTACTGTACTACTAGCATTTATGGTCCGTTTTTTCGGTTGTGTGTTTTAGCGTTATGTTGTTATCGTGTCTAATTCTTATTGGTAGTTTTTAAGAATATTTATACGTGATAAAAAACGACATACATTATTACTATGCCATTCTCATTTTTTTTTCTTTTCATTTATTATATTGACGGTTGAAGGTTACGAGCTGATAACCTAAAGCAAGCCCTTTTTTTTTTTTCCTTAAAATTATTTTCTTTTCTTGCGAAATAAAAATCATTTTTCTAGCTTTTCTTGGTGCACCTTCTTTATAAAATTTGCTTAATAAATTTCATCGTACTTATTTGTCTTCAGTAGAGTTGAATTGCCGCGATGACTTAAGTTTTATTATCAGTTCGTTGATAGTATTTCCTACATGTTTTATCTTTTCACTATAACAAATTGTGTAATTATACACACATATTGGGGTATATTTACACGGTTATAAGTGTGTTAAAATTTGAAGTACACGCTATGCTTATGCGTGGAAAAAACAGGCGTCACAAAATTATGGACATCATTTAGCGTGGACAAACTATTTGGTTGCCACGCTTAAAAGCGTGTAAAAGTTGATTAAATCTCCCCGCTTTTAATAGTGAAAAGATTTTTTGAAGTCTTCACACTTGCAATCGTGGACTATCGATCCAATGTCTACACTTTAGAGCGTGGCAAAACCCCCCAATATGTATATTTGACAAATTTACAATTCTTACCCTGTATTTTAAATATATATACAAATACATTATAATTTTACGATTCATACCCTTTATCATAGAAAAATACACAAATACTGTAACACATTATACTTCATTCAGTATAAAAATACCAATTTCTTATAAAATATAACACTCTGCAGCATAACATACTACTGTATTTGTTAAACTAATGTAAACCAAGAAATATAGATAAAAGATATCTAAGTATGTTTACAATATATCCTTGGAATATTCTTCGATTTTTCGTCTTCGGCTGTTCATAAACATTACACCAATCAGAAATCCATTGAAGGATTCTTTGATCTTTCGTCTTCAACAAGCTCCTATATGATGAGAAAGAAAACCAAAAATTATTCTATGTAAAAAGATCATCTACAAGCTCCTCACATAACACCTTACAAATCATATAACCCTTGAGTAGCACATTAAAATAGATTTTAACATGGCCCTATATGTAAGCCGCTTATACCAATTTGACCTGTAACTATCCCTCATATGGAAAGGTTTCCCACATCAGTAGCAAACTTTAAACAACCTAACTATTATCCATATAGCAGCTATGTATATTAAAAGAAAACAAATACAAGTTATCACTCATAACTACAATTTCAATAGTTGATGAAACGTACGCACAAACCTAACCACCTTATAACACTCCAGTCTATTCGATACTTAGTAGCCTAAACATAAATGGTAGTTAAACATAAAGTTAAAACTGGCTAGCTTCATAAATTTCCCTTCTTATCTATATCAAGCCTAAGTGAATAGCTGAAAGAAACTGAACTAGTTACTGCGAGTAATTAGCATACAATATGTTACAAGTTTTCCCAGTGTAGAACCATTTAAGGTAGTGGCAAAAGGGCTTGCGACTATCACTCTAAAATGTGTGAGGTCTCAAGTTCAATTCCTGCTAGGTGCAAACAACCTTTAGTGGCCACGTCAACCTCCTGAAAAAGGAGGGCTTTACCTAGTTTGAGTCTGTGTGGTGGTGGGTTCAAACCCCGTAGATTAGTCGGCCAAAAGGTCGGAAATCATGGTTACCAAAAAAAAAGGTTTTCACAGTGTGCGGAAATGCTAATATGTGCACGCACAAGGGATCTCCGTGTAATCGTGTATACAGCCAGCTAGGATTCAAGTCACTTTAATTAAGATTGCATTTTATATCGGTATTAGCCAGGTGAGATTTCTGTAGAAAACATATTTTAAAGACCCAATCCAAACCATCAACACACATAATGTCTATGATAACAAATTCATTCAATTTTAATAGCGACATCTTCACATGCTCAATATAGGCCAATTAAACTCAATTTCTAAGCAGTTGATCTTCCTGGGCTACAATGGTTAAATATGACATGTATTTATTGTGCATTTTAACTGATTATTGCAATTTTAAATTTTAGAAAACAGGATAAGTCCTACACTTTCATCCAAAAAAAATTCCTAGATTACGATGTAAATTTATCTCATTAAAATATTACTTTGCAAACCATTAAAGGGGTTATTGTGATTGCCGGCTTATTTCACTCGCATATAATCAATCATATAAGCAGCTTTGATAAACAAGTCCAAACACCCTCGAAACTGTAGTTCGTAATATAAAGAAGCCTAAGCCCCAAAAACACCCTAATATGAATTAATTAACGTAAAGAAATATACCCGGGTAATGTACCATGACGGGTGATTAATGATCCATGAGTGGTGACGCGCCAAAAGAGAGCTGAAAAAATATATTATCTTTCAACAAAAAAACATGTGCACACAATGAAATAATACATAAAACACTTAACTAGCCACATGTTTGTCAGATGTACGAGCAGAAATAGAAGCGGGATACAGAAGCAGTGCATACGCTTTTAAGTTTTAAGTTCATAAATCAAAGCTCTTAAAGAAAGGATATTCTAGTATATGTATACCATTAATTGTCTTTTTCGCGTGTAACTAATGCTCAAAATTATTACCTCGAGCAAGTCAATCTGTCTTTATTATCACTGCCACAATGCACTCTGCTCAACTTATTTAGCTGCAAAATTATAAACGAAAAATCTAGTTAGTAAACCTAACTTCCACTAGTTAGCATACACATCAAATATTTGCATATATCATGGGAAAACAACGTATAGACTGTATAACTTATCGAATCACAGATTATCTAACGACGAATTCACAATTCAACAATTATGATGAAACACATTAGAATACTAAGCAAGTATAGCAACATTTTTACCTTTACATGCAGTAGCCCTTATTTTGCTACCTCAACCCAGTACTCGAATACTGCACCTCCACAAGATATGCCAACTTCCGCATACATCAAAGCTTCACCTACTGCAAAAAAATGTTAGTCAATAAGTTATTTAGTTGTATTTATTCTCTAATAATCAACGAACACGAGCTTTTCCCCAATTATGCATACATCACAGCTTCACCCACTGCAACAAATGGTATGAGGCATCATTAGGTCAAAGCATGTCATAGATGCTCCAATGATAGGTAGAATGAGCATCAATGTCCGACGTAATTTCAATATCAACGATAATAAAATTCTAGGAGGTAATTTTAAAAAGCTTAGATTATAAATTTGCAAGAGTATGAAGCAAGTCGTACCAAACTGTAGCAGTATCATAAGTAGAGAATGTGAGTAACAAAAACAGGACTGCTCAATACTTGCTAAATAAACTCTACCATAAACCGGATCTAGTGTAAGATTAGTGACTAAACGTTTTCGAAACAAATAGAAATGCATAAAATTACAAACTTATTTTCTCAAAAAAACATTGCATGCATATTAACTCGCACCATCTAAAACAGAATCGCCTAGATACAATCATTCGATCATAACACAAATAAGCTTCTTTTTTTTCTTTTTTATCAACAATAACAAGATGAATCAAGTTATATTGCTTAATATGCTACCATAAGCTACTCACTAAGTTACGTTTCAACAGACTTTATCACTTTCATATACACTTAAATTAAAGCTCACCCTTACCTGGCCGCAATTACATAAATAATCATATACACTTAAAAACTTACCGTTTCAAATCGGTCTAACACAAAATCAAAAGCAACACCGTCATGAATTCAATCTCGCTTTTATCAGTATTGTAACTCAATCATATAAACCACTAAAAAATCCACAATAACATCATAGGCAATACATGTACAAATTCGACTAGCACAAAATCAATACTCCGCATCATAATCAATTAGAAAACTCAATGTTACTTTCAATTAACAAATAAGTTAGCTATCATCAAACCTTTATATCGATTGAAGACGATAATCGGTTCGACATCGCTTGAATCAATTCGAATCACACCTGATCATCCGTTCCATTTTGATTGATTCAATTCGTGCTTGATCATCCGTTCGAAACCCTAACTTTGGTTGATTCGATTTTTACTCAATTGGTTCGATTTTGAAACCCTAACTTTGAAAACCATACTGAAACGAAAATTATTACAAACTGTGAAGAACAGATCTGTACATGCATATGATAAAATGTTAACAAGCACAAAATTTCAAATCAATAAGTAAAGGAATCGTTGTATTATACCTAAATTGATAAATTGATGACCGACAAAGGTGATCTACAATGGTAACGGGGATCGGAGACGGTTACAATGATCGAAGATGGTTACGGTGTGATCGACGACGGTTACAATGATCGAAGATGGTGACGGAATGTGGCCGGAGCATGACGGAGTTAGGGTTTTGGTTGATGATAGTGTGATTTTATATATCTCATATTTTAGAATCGAAAGATCTGAATATGAGTCTGAATCCGTTTTTAATTTTGTGTTTTCAAAAGGAATGTTATCCGATGCAAAGCTAAAAGAAAGGACTAGATATGTATTACTAAGAAAGTTGGGGTGAAAATTTTAACTTTCTCATCTTATAGAAAGTCCACGCTCTTATGTGTGTAAATTATTGTTCAATTATTTTTTAGTTAAGTTTTATAAGATGTACACGCTTTTGGTAGTGAACTTTTTTGTAGCGAATACATGGTGTAATTTATATTTCTTTCTGCTACAACCTTTGTACACGCTTTTATACGTGCATTCGTTTTCAATCCACACTTAAAAGCGTAACTAATTATCTAAACGTATATAATCGTGGATAAACCCAAAATGAATCTACACGGTTATTAAACCGTGGAAATATAAACGTGTACAATCAAACAATTATTTTGTAGTGTTTACAGCTTCATTAACCAGTGACGAAGCCAGGATTGTCCACTCGAGTAGGCCAAAACAAAAACTATAAGAAATTCCAGAAAAACAAATTGAGAATTCAACTTCTGTCTTCTGTAAATCATATTTTCAGTTTTCAGTTATTAAATTGGATGTCAAAATTTTCTGATAGATATTTTACTTTTCTTATTTTTTGGTTGGCTGGTAGAAATTTGTGTACAAACATATAGACTAGTAGTATATTTATAAAAAATGGGGTTGGCCATGGCCCATCCTAAGCCCAATGTGGCTCCGTCACTGTCATTAACATCAACATTCAAATTTATTATTTATTAACCGAACTATCATTAGCCCAGTTACATTATGTTTATTGTCTTTGGATTAGGCCCATTAAGGGTTTTGGCATGTAATCGGTATGTTACAATTATATATACCAAATGTTATGTTTAATGAAATGAAGGGGATTAAACCTATTCTAATATGGTAACCAGGGCCAAGCATAAAACCTTCATCCTAAAAATACGATAAACCTAAATCTATCGCTTTTTTTTTTCTCTTTGCTTCGATGTTGCTGCCATGCTCATGCATTGTTTACCATCCTTTTGACTTAAGGTTTTTGCTTTAATTCTTTGTTGTTGTTGCCTATGCAAATTGGTTTTTGCTTTAATTCTTTTTTGTTGCTGCCTTTATCCTGTCATAGCATCATGACTGGAAACCCACCACCGCCCAAACAACCGCTTATCCGTGCGCCTCAGCCCGCTTCACAACCTGCTCGTGGCTCTTCTCAACAAGCCACGTCTGATCAAAGTTTGTAGCCTGCCTTCGCAACCTTTAATTCGTTTGGTATGACAAGTATGCCATATGTTAACCCATTTATGTTTTTCCAATCAGCAATCGGGCCATGTCAGCCCAAGATGGGGGTGCCCATTTACTTGTTCTATCAGCTCACAATGCATCTCCAGCTCAGGCGCACTTGACCCAGGCACCACAGGCCCAATTCGTCCCTACAACACTTGCGGCCCAACAGCTAGCCCAGCCATCTTTCCAGCAGTCCGGTTTTAGTGTCCATTTTACACAACCAGGAAGTTATAAATTTGTAACGGGTAATGTTGCATATTCAGTTCCCAATGCTATTCACTCGCAGGCTACCTCAATTTCTCAAGCTTTTCAGACGACGACACTTCAGGATCCTGCTTGGAACATAGATACGGGTGCATCCTCTCACTTATCTGAAAACGCAGATATTCTCACTTTTGTTAGTAATTCATGTATTTATCCATCTGTGTATGTTGAAAATGGCGCATCTATACCTATTACACATACTTGACATAGCTTATTGTACACTTCCAATAAACCACTGCACCTTAATCATATTCTTGTTACACCACACATCATTAAAAATCTGATTTTTGTTCGCAAATTTACCCGTGATAATGACGTATCTGTTGAATTTGACGCATATGGTTTTTCAATAAAGGATTACCAGACGGGCAAACTATTCCTCCGTTGTGATAGCACGAGCGATCTTTACCCTGTTACGCAACAATCATCCACGAGTCATTCATTGGCTTTACTTTCATTCAGTTATACTATGTGGCACAGACACCTCAGGCATCCCGGTGAAGATGTGCTTCATCGTTTAGAGTCTAGTAATTTATTTTATTGTAATAAGTCTAAGTCATCTGCTTTGTGTCATGCGTGTCAATTAGGCAAACAAGTTAAACTATCATTTGTTAGTTCGGGCTCTAATGTTGCTTCTATTTTTGACATTATTCACTTGGATATTTGGACTTCCCCTATTCCGAGTGAGAGTGGTATTAAGTATTATGCTACTTTCTTGGATCATTTCTCGCATTTTGTTTGGGTCTATCCGTTGAATAAAAAATCGGATTTATATGACAAATTTGTTATTTTTTGCACTAATGTAAATAAACAATTTGGTGTAGATATTAAGGCTTTACAATGTGACCATAGGGGTGAATACGATAATCCCCGCTTTCATGACCTTTTTCTCACATCTCAACAGAATGGCAAATTTGAACGCATGTTGCATACCATTAACAACCTCATCTGAACCTTTCTTTTGAAGGCTCACATTCCCCCCTCCTATTGGGTGTAAGCTCTTAGCATGACTGCTTACATTCTGGACATCCTTCCCTCTACTGCCATTAACAACGAGGTACCCTTTACTAAGCTTCATAACAAACCATCATCTTACGAAAACTTACGTGTCTTCGGGTGTCTATTTTATCCATATATCCATGTTGACCATAAACTTCAACCTCGCTCTACACCTTGTGTATTCCTTGGATAACCTGTGTGGAAAACTAGAAGGGGAGGGGTTGAATAGTTTTACCAATTAAAACTTCGTTTTAAAATATTTAGATCGACTTATGTCAATCCATTTGGATGTGTATGTTGGACATTGATAGATAGATATATAAATGTGTAATGAAAGATAAAGAGTAAGAAGCACATAACCATGACATGAGTATTTATAGTGGTTCGGCTACAAGGACACCTTCCTTGCCCTACTCCACTCCCCAAGTCACCTACTCGAGAGTTCGTAATCACTACATGACACCAACTCCTTATGGCAGATAAGCCTTCACAACGTCACCTACTCTTTTTCCGGTACTAGGCTAACCACCGGGTTCTTTCACAAGGGAGAACCACACCTACCACAATGTCGCTTACCCTTTTATCCGGTAGTAGGCTAAGTACCGAGTTCCATTACGATGGAGGAACTACTACCCAACACTACTCGACACCTAACCCCAAAGGAGATCCACTCCTTATTACAACACCATCAAGGATATCAATATCCTTGGAAACAAACTATCACTATTTGTATAACGATGCACCTCATCGATTATACGACCTTGGCATCCTTCACTAATGCCACTTGATTTGACTCGTAGGCATCTTTCACTAATTCCCTTGACACAAACGCTTGACACCTTTCACTAATGCCTTCGTCTTGACTTCTTTAGCATTCTTCACTAATGCTTTTGACACGGACGTTAAGCACCTTTCACTAATGCTTTCGTCTTGACTATTTCGGCATCCTTCACTAATGCCTTGGACACAACACTTCTATGGAGAAAGAAAGAAGTATCAACAAGAGAACCTCAGTAGTCTTGATGATGACAAAGCATGGCAACTCATGGACTTGAGCTTGCTCGACTTCAAGAAGTGGTGATCTCGCCTTTAAGAGGAACCTAGAGAATCACACAAAAACAAAAGACAAACTACATAGAAAGATCCTTAGGATCTGTGGTTAGAATATTACAATACTTGGGAAAAGTATGTGTGGGAGTGGCAACCCAAAAGGAAGAAATGGCTCACTATTTATAGAAGAAAAACAACTACTGTTCCACGGATCCCTCTCTTGAGGGATCCATCTAGTGTATTACTGGGGATCCGTGGGACGCTCCCTTTTTCCCATGGGTTTTGGGTCATGGGTCATGGGTTATGGATCATGGGTATCCAAGTAGATACA
Organism: Chrysanthemum makinoi; assembly: GCA_910596185.1. Classification (NCBI taxonomy): domain Eukaryota; kingdom Viridiplantae; phylum Streptophyta; class Magnoliopsida; order Asterales; family Asteraceae; genus Chrysanthemum; species Chrysanthemum makinoi. Next base: position 135,695,053 of record OU343217.1, read on the forward strand.
ATGTATCTATAAGATGCAATGCATCTAGTCCATGGTTCAAGGATTAAAACTATGGGCCATGGATTAAAACCATGGGTCATGGATATTATCCATATATGACATAATCATGATGTCATGCAATGGGTTATGGGTCAAGCTCCATGGGTATGGGTCATGGACTTTGGGTTGTAACTAACTACATTCAATGTATTTGGTCAATGGGTCAGATACTTAAGTTTCTACCCAATTGTATTACCCATTATAATACATACTAATTATGTATATATTTGCCCAATATGTAAACACTAGTTGTTGTACATATGTATTACTAAATCATAAAATTACTTATACTTGTTTTAGTGTTTTATGTGAAAACGTAAGTGTGTTAGAAAACTATTGGCTCAAACCATTTACGTATTTTATTTGTTTCGTTAAAATGATTTTACGTTTGTTATCGACAAAACATTAGAAGATCGTAAAATATAAATAAACGTTTTTACGGCTTAATGTTAAAAGGATTCTAAGAAAAATACAGTTGGAAAAGTAGCTTATCACAATAAGTTGTGAATAAGCTAAAATGAGAAATAAGCTTAAATGGCCAAACTGTAGTTAAATAATAAAATGTGTAAGTTAATAGACGTAAGTCCCTAGGGCGCTAATGGTTAAGGGTGTGTGTTGTGAGGTGTTGAACTTGTTGAGGTCAGGGGTTCGAGCCTGCTCACCCCTGACTTCCAAGTGTTTTTTTTGTTTTGTTTTTTTTTTTTTGAAATTTTCTTTTTGTAACTTTTTTATTAGGTAAAATTAAGAACTTTTTGTGAAAACCCTTTATATATATATTGCTAAATAAGTCAGAAACAACTGATTAGATAAGCAATTTATTAAAAGGTTTTCAAAACAAAAAAAAACTAACTAATAAGAATGCACAAGCTGCTATAAGCTTGTGCAAATCCTAATAAGCCACTAGAAACCTAAAAGCAACCTAAATAAGCACTTCTAAACTAAATAAGCAGTCCTAAATAAGCTAGAAATCTAAAAGAAACTAGAAAATAAGCTTGTTAATACAAATAAACTGTAAAAACGTTTATTCATATTTAGCGATCTCTTTGTGTTTTGTTGATAACAAATATCAAGTTATCATAAGTAAAATATAAGGATACATGTTATTTTTGTAAAGTATATACATTTGGTCATTTACATAAAATGTTGTAATAATTCATTTGTTGTAATAGTTTAATAGGATGGATATTATCCAAGACCCATGACACATACCCACAGAGAAAATCCATAACCCATAACCCAAGACCCATGACCCAATGTCTAGATACATTGTACCTTGTTGGGTACCCAAGGCTTATACCCATGACCCGTGACCCGGTTTGCAACCCAAAATCTGGACTGGTACAACCCAGTTTGCCGGATCCCTTGGATTGCACTGGACGGATCCCCCAAGTGAGGGATCCGTAGGAACCGGGCTACAGTAGAGATTTTTGCCTATAAATAGTGAGTCATTTCTTTATTGTTACTCACCCCTCTTCTTACAAACTCTCTCATATATTACTTCTCTCTTCTAATCTCAGATCTCTTGATCTATCTAGTAGTTCTTCTTTCTTTTGTTGTGATTTTCATATAGGTCCTTCTCAAAGGCGAGATCACGAGATACTACAAGTCGTCCAAGCAAGGGGTCCTAGATTGATTTGTTCCTCCGCAAGATTTTTATAGCAAGATCTTGTATTTCATATTTCACATAGTTGTTGTGTTATAGTTGTGTTGGTTTGGTCCGCCGTGTTAAGGACTCGGTATTTAGCTTTGTACCGGAAAAAGTGTAAGCGACGTTATGAGGCTTCTCCGCTGTGTTGAAGGAGCTTGTTGACATAGTGCTTGAACTCTCGAGTAGGAGACTCGGGGAGTGGAGTATGGCAAGGAAGGTGTCCTTGTAGCCGAACCACTATAAATCACTTGTGTCAATACTTTCTATCCTTTACTTTACTTGCTTTCATTACTTACATTACTTATTGCTTTATACTTTCTATCCGTCCATACGAATTCACATAAGATCGAATCTAAAGTTTTTGAAACTAAACTTAAAATCGGCAAAACTATTCAACCCCCCCCCCTTTCTAGTTTTCCACAATTGGAATCAAGAGTAAGGTTTACAAAAGTGTTAAAGTAAATTGTATTTTAAAAACTTTTCGATCACAATGAGTTTTGAAAATTGTAAAGAAGGGTAATCTATGCAACGACCTCCACTACTTGAAACAAATGGTTTTATTTATTGGAAAAATAGATTTGAAACTTATGTGAAGTCAAAAGATATTGATCTTTGGTACATCATTATTGAAGGTGACTTTCAAGCCACTACAAAAGATGATAAAACTGGCAACGAAATAAACATCCCTCGTGAACGCCTCACCAACGATCAAAAGAAAAAGCTTTCCAAAACTAGTGAAGCAAAAATGGTTTTATATAATGCTTTACCCAAAAAGGAATTTGAAAAGATTTCTATGCTTAAAACCTCTAAAGAAATTTGGAATTCTTTAGTTGTAACTCACCAAGAAAATCAACAAGTTAAAAATAACAAAATGGATTTATTTGTTCAACAATATGAACAATTTTCAATATCGGATGAGGATAGTACAGATAATCTTTTGCTAACTTTAATACTATCATTACTTCATTACAAGCACTTGATGAGTCTTTTTCTAGTCGTAATCATGTCAGGAGATATCTAAGGGCGCTTCCATCTAAGTGGAGATCAAAGGTGACGGCCATCGAAGAATCCAAAGACTTGTTGTTAGGATTTAGTAAATCCAGTTATTAAAGTGACGGTCACCTCAAGTGTATGTAATCATTAGAAAGCTCGTAGTCGTAAGTTATTTAATGTTAGGTAGTATTTAGCTAAGTAACACCATTGAGGACGGACGGGTCTTTACCCACTGTATGCCTGATCCACAGCCCGTAGGTCGCGTTTATGTAAGATACTATAAATAACCTCTACCTCCCAAGGTAGAGGGTTGGAACTCGTAATAATACTTTTACTTTCTCTCACTAAGTTCCTAAACCTCTAACTATTTCTCTCTCTAAAACATTATAGTATACGCCTATATTTGATCATGGTTTGATGTGTTTGTGAAATCCAATATGTTACAAATGGTATCAAGAGCCATGGTTTGATCATCTCTCTTACATGTTCTTGGATTTCTAGTGGTTTTATATGGTTTTTGGGTTTGAAAAAGTTTAGTGGTTTTTGCACCATTTGGATCATTTCTTGTGTTAAAGTTTGAATTTTGATTGTACTTTTGTGTTTAGAATCATTGTAAGTGCTTGGATCTTGATTTGGAAAGCTTGAATCATTGTGGTTGGGCTTTTTTTGGATTGAAAAGGGTTGTGTTTAAGTTTTTCTAGCTAGCGACTTGACTCTCGGATAATTTTTCTTCGTAGCGACTTGCTTCTTTAGTTTTCAGCGACTTGTAGTTGAAGTGGTAGCGACTTGAGCTCTAGCGACTTGTCTATTGAGACAAGGCGACAAATAGTACAAAGTAGTGGATGTACCACTTCGGCTAGCGACTTGTTCAACGTAGCGACTTGTCTTTACTATTCTCAGCGACTTGACTTTGTTGTGACTAGCGAGTTGCTCTTTAGCGACTTGGCCTCTTAGCGAGTTGTTCCTCAGCGACTTACCCACTTAGCGAGTTGTTCTTTAGCGACTTTTCTACTTAGCGAGTTGGTACTATTAGCGAGTTGTTCTTTAGCAACTTGTCACCCTAGCGAGTTGTTGCTTTAGCGACTTGTGTCTAGCGACTTGTTTCACAGCGACTTGTGCTTTTAGCGAGTTGTTACTTAGCGACTTGTCTTCAAGGGTTATAGCGACTTGGTTGCTTAGTGTTTCTAATATGGTTTTCTCTTGATTTAGTAAAATCCCGTGAAAGAATCTATTTCCCGGTTTAATCATAGAGTTATAAAATCCCGTGAAATCTGTAAACATGTCTACCAACGTGCCTACAATCATCTCTTCTGTAGCTGAGGACGTTCAAGCAGCTGGATCAGACACTCGTCCACCCATGCTTGACAAAACTGACTATGACTCATGGGCTCAACGAATTAGGTTGTATTGTTTGGGAAAGGAAAATGGGGTCAACATTCTCAAGTCAATTGATGAAGGACCTTATCAGATTGAGACTACAAGAGACACACTTGAAACTGCTGCTGATGGAACAATGATCTTAGGATTGGACAGACCAAAGACGTATGATGAGCTCAGTAATAAGGAGAAAAAGAGATACGATGCTGATACCAGGGCTTCAAACATTATACTTCAGTGTCTTCCAAAAGATATCTACAAGCTTATCAATCACAACACTGAAGCCAAGGCTGTTTGGGATAATGTCAAAATGCTTCTCTCGGGTTCTGAATTAACTAAGGAAGACAGAGAATCACAACTGTATGATGAATTTGAGCACTTTAAGATGAAACAAGAAGAAAGTGTCTATGAATATTACGTGAGATTCCACAAGCTTGTGAATGACATGAGGAATATCAAAATGACCATGCCAAATATTCAGCTGAACTCAAAGTTTGTGAACAACATGAATCCCGAATGGCACAAATTTGTCACCTCTGTGAAGCTAACTAAAGGATTAAAGAACACCAACTATGAGCAACTGTATGCCTTCCTTCTTCAGAATGAGAGACATGCTATGTTTGAACGAATGATTCTTGAACAGTTCAAATCTAAACATGGAGAAACAAGTTCGTCAAATGATTCAACAGCCTTTTACACCAATGTTGGAATTACCACCAAAGCTTCTCAAGTCATACCCACGGGTAATGGTAATTACAAGCTCATTCCTGATCCAGCATATAAGCCTCCAGACTCAAACACACTCATGGAAAACTTCATCAATCAACTGTCTCTCATGGTTAGTCAAAATATGAATTCCACTCCACACACCAACAATAACCTCAGAACACCATCCAATCCACACAATCAAGCTACTGTCAGAGATGGTAAGGTAGTGGTGCAGAATGTGCAAGGAAGACGGTATGAACAAGGGATGATTGGAGCAGGTTATAGTAATACTGGAGTAGGTGGAGGATATGTAGCTAATCAGAATCGTGGAAGAAATGCCAATCAAGGGCAAGCAAAGCCAATTAAATGCTACAACTGTGGTGGTGAGGGACATATTTCGAGGAACTGCACATCTCCAAAACGTCCACAGAATGCAGAATACTTCAGAGACAAAATGTTGCTTGTGCAAGCTCAGGATAATGGAGCAGCTTTGGATGAAGAGGAGTTGTTGTTTCTTGCAGAAGGGAATGCTAAGACATATGATGCTGATGTGGATGAGCAGCCAATTCAGGAAATAGGTCACAATCATCAAAATGCCTTTCAAGTTGCAAACTGTGATGCATTTGACTCTGATGTCGATGATGAACCTACTGCCCAGACAATCTTCATGGCTAGCATCTCACCTATGGTCTCTCCAAAGGTTTCATCACCACAACAGGCTGGTCCATCCAAAGAATCAATCATCTCAGAGGTATTAAAACTATACGATGAGGTGGATGAGCAAAAGATACATAACGAAGTACAATCTCTTGAAACTTATGAATCAGATATTGATAATGAGGGTAATTGTAATATTGTCCCATATGATCAATATGTGACACAAAGTGAAAGTGAGATTGTACCAAGTGATGTATCTTCTGCAGTCAATGATGACTATGTTTTTGATGAATACACTGCATGTGCCCCTGATGATTCTGTTATCTCTGAACTGAATGCCTATAAAGAACAAGTTGCTATTTATAAACAACGTGCTAAGTTTGAGTTAACTACCCGTGAGCAGGAAATGGATGACCAAATGGGTACAATTATTAGAAAAAGTAATTTTAGAGAAGAAGTGTTAAAACAAGAGTTAAACTCCTTACAAGAAAAGCTTTCTAAAACTATTAAGCAAAAGCAAGAGCTTCAAGATAATGTTAAAGTGCTTAAACAAGAATTTAATGCTAAGGAATCAAAACTTTTGAACGACTTTTCTAATCTAAAAACTTTGAAAAACAAGCTTGAAAATAAGTTGTACGTACAAGGGAACACCATTCAGACTGCTCATATGATCACTAAGCATAGAGTCTTAAGCGATAAGCATAGTATTCCCCTTGTAGAGGAACCAAATCCCGAGTATTGTAAAAGAGCTAAAGCTTTCCATAAGATTGTATATGATGGTAATGAGATCCTTAAGCCTAGGCAAACACCTTCATGTATTGGAAGCACGGAAGAGGATAGAAAATTAGAAGATGCCTCTAGGGAGAAAATGGATAAGAAGCTAAAAGATCCTAAGTGTAAAAAGAATAACATAACGATCAAACCCCATGATTACACAAAAGAAAATTGGATCTCCCAAACATGTTTAAGCCTCAAACTCAATTAACCACAGAACAAATTTTTTGGAAGAAAGACATGGATAAGCAAAAGGAAAACGTACTTGTGGAAACAAACACTCCCCTTAGGAAAGTGCCTGCAGCTACTGTGTATCCTCCGAATACACCAATGAATTTAGTTCCTAGAACTATTTCCACTAATAGTAAGACCTTAATCAGCCTATATGTTGTGTATCAACTATTCGTTGATTTTGAGAAGACATGTAAGAAGAGAATCACACCTACACGGATAACTGAAGGGGAAAGGGGTTTTGTGCAAACTAAAGAATGTTATTTAACTGAGGTCATGCCTTTCTTTAAACAATTAAAAGGTCAATTTGAGAGTCTTCAAAAAGGGATTAACTCAGATATCAAAGAAATGGAAAAGGAATTTGATGCAATGATAGTTGAGGTAAATGATTATGAACGGGAACTAAAATATAATAAAATTGAAAGGAAGAATCTGCATATCTTAAATGAGAACTTAGTATTAAGTTGTGTGGCTCAAGATGTGTTTTATACTGTTATTAAGCATTCTATTACTGCTTCTCAATTTCATGAATTAACTTTTGCCTTGAAAGTTTCCCATGATCGTGTCATTGAGCTTGAAAACAAAAACTCAGAACTAAGTGAGAAAATTGATCAGGATGATCACGATAATTTGGTAAAATATTTTTCTAAGCTAGAAGTTGAACATTTTGATTTGCAACTAAAATATCAACATCTCAAAGAAAATGTCAAAACCTCAAACATCAAGACATCCTCAAATGTTCCAGAGTTTGATGCACTTTTTGAAATAAACAAACGTGACGAATAGATTCAAGCTCATTGTTACACGATCAGAAAGTTGAAAGCCCAAATTTCACAATTAAAGGGTGAAAAGAACAATGTGACTGGCTCCCAAATGCCTCCTCCTTTAGATTCTCAGTGTTCTCAAACTTTTCATCTTCAAAACTTGGTTAATGCTTTACAAAAGGAAAATGAGAGTTTTCTAGAAGAAAATGAAAAAGTTAAACAACACTTTAAAGAGTTATATGATTCAATAAAAGTCACTCGTGACAAGAACAACGAAAAAATAACGTCTTTACAAAAGGAAATTGAGAATCTGAAGAGTCAGGAAAAAGGGAAAATGCCACTTGTCTTTAATGAGAATGTTGCATCAAAGTCATCTGCAGACTCCAAATATACTGTGACTGTTAAATACATTCCTCATCATCTTAGAAATAACGAACTTGTGTTTCATAACTATTTCGATCACCTTAAGGATAGTCTAGAATGTCTCCGTGAGATTGTAGAAGAGGATTTCATAAATAAGCCACTTGATAGAGAAATTAGGTTTGCTTGCATTCAGGCCAAACGATCTCAGGAGCTGTTAGAATGTTTAATAGCAACATGTCCTAAATCCTTAGGTGCAAAAGATAAAGCTGTGATGCCTTGTTCTATGCCTAGTGCCAAGTATTATTAAGAAAGTGAACTCTAAAGTGCCTTCAAGTAGTTCAGATCCATGCACGTCTAGTTCAGGAATGCAAAAAGTAGCCCAACCAACTAATTTTCCCATAATTCCCTCTACAGGAGTAATCAGTGACATAAAAGCAAGCGGGTTAAAGCCTCCAGGAAATACAAAGCAAGATATGACCTCGCAAGCTAAGAATGTGCATTGGAAGAGAGTAGAAGACCACCCTAGGAACATTAAGTTTGAGTTGAATAAAACGAATCGTGTTGATTCTAGTATTAGCTATAAGTGTACTGTAATTAATTCGAATTCTACTACTTTTGGCAAAACATGTAATGATGATTGCTTGGTTTCTGTTACTAATCATGTATGTGGTGTGAATGAGTTGATTAATGCTGTTAAATACCCTGTTAAAATTGTTAATGCCAAAAATCAAGCTAAGAAGGCTAGAAAGCAAAGGCGTAAGAAAGTTAGAAAACATTGGAAACCCACAGGAAGAAAATTTAGTAATATAGGTTATCAATGGATACCTACTGGCCACAAGTTTAATCTTAATGAGTTGTGCCCTAAATTTTCTAAGTCAATTCCCATTAGAAAATGGATGCCTACTGGTAGAACTATTCCTTTAAGAAGTGAACATACTTTGAATAGGTCAAATACGGACACTAGCACTGCATCTATGCCTGATGATTCCATTGTTTCTACTTCTGATGTGGGTGTTCCAATCACTGTTACTAACCAAATGGAACCCATTCTTGCATGGGGATCCCAATTATCCAGTTATCCATTCTTGTCTGTGTTCAACTGCAGATCGTTCAAATCGTTCTGTGGTACCTGGACTCAGGCTGTTCCAAGCATATGACTGGAGATCACTCGCGGCTCATGAACTTCGTGAGTAAATTCATCGGGACTGTTAGATTCGGTAACGACCATTTTGGTGCAATTATGGGTTATGGAGACTATGTTGTTGGTGAAAGTGTAATCTCCAGGGAATATTATGTTAAAGGTCTTGGTCATAACTTGTTCTATGTTGGTCAATTCTGTGATTCCGATCTAGAAGTGGCTTTTAGAAAACATACTTATTTCGTTAGAGAACTTGATGGTGTGGAATTGTTAAGAGGAACTCGTGGTTCAAATCTATACACCATCTCTATCGAAGACATGATGAAGTTTTCTCCAATCTGCTTATTATCAAAGGCTTCGAAAACAAAGTCATGGTTATGGCATCGTCGTCTCAATCACTTGAACTTCGGAACCATTAATAATCTTTCCAGAAAGGATCTTGTAAGAGGCTTACCCAGATTAAAGTATGAAAAAAATCATCTTTGTTCAGCATGCCAATTGGGAAAAAGCAAGAAATATGCCCACAAACCCAAACCCACAAACTCAGTAATGGAAGTTCTTCATACCCTTCATATGGATTTATGTGGACCAATGAGAGTGCAAACGATAAATGGGAATAAATATATTTTAGTCGTTGTTGATGACTACTCTCGATTTACTTGGGTAATGTTTTTGAGGACAAAGGATGAAATTCCAGATGTCATCATCAAACTTATCAAGCAGCTTCAGGTTCGACTCAACAATACTGTTAGAATTGTTCGAACAGACAATGGCACAGAGTTTGTTAACAAAGACTTAAGTCAATTTTATGAAAGTGTTGGAATTAGTCATCAAAGAAGTGTTCCACGAACTCCTCAACAGAACGGTGTAGTTAAAAGACAAAATCGAACTCTTGTGGAAGCCGCAAGAACAATGCTAATTTATTCAAAGGTTCCAATGTTTCTTTGGGCTGAAGCCATTGCCACTGCTTGCTACACCCAAAATCGTTCCCTTATACACACCTCTCATAGAAAAACTCCATACGAACTTGTCCGTAAATGAAAACCTGATCTCTCCTACCTTCGTGTGTTTGGTGCTTTGTGCTATCCAATGAATGACGGTCAAGATTTAGGTAAATTAAGAGCTAAGGCGGACATTGGAGTTTTTGTAGGTTATGCATCAAACAAGAAGGGTTACCGAATCTACAACAAAAGAACTCGAGATATCATGGAAACTATTCACGTCACGTTCGATGAGCTGTTCGGGCAAATGGCTCCAAGACAATCAAGTTCTGGACTCGCATCATAACCTTCATTAAGTAGTCCCATTAGTTCTTCTCTTGTACAGAATCTCTCACCAGCAACTCCTTATGTACCTCCTTTAGAAGATGATTTGAAGAAATTGTTTGATCCAATGTTTGATGAACACTATGAGCCAATTGCTTATGATCTGTCAAATCCATCAACAGAGGCTGCTCCTATCCCTATCAATGAAGTTAACCCTTCAGTTTCTATGTCATTAAGTCAAGAAGCGTCTGCTTCTGATTACTCTATCTCATCAACAAATCCTCAATCATCGAGTGTACATCATGGAATTGTTTCTGGCACCTATGATGGAGATAATCCCTTTGCTACTCCTGAAGATGCTCCCTTTGAAAACATATTTGCTCCTGAATCATCATAAGAACCATCTTCATCAGGAGAAAACGACTCTGCTACTTCAGTTCCTCAAACACAACCACATGAACACCTTATAAAATGGACACATGACCATCCATTGGACAACATCATTGGAAACCCCTCTCGTCTTGTATCCACTCGTAAACAACTTGCAACTGATGCCTTATGGTGCTTCTTCAACTCCGTACTGTCTAAGATCGAACCAAAAGACGTTAAAACTTCCATGAATGAAGACAGCTGGTTCAATGCCATGCAAGAAGAAATTCATGAGTTTGATCGACTAGATGTATGGGAATTAGTACCTGCTCCTGACTGTGCTATGATCATTGCTCTAAAGTGGATCTTCAAAGTAAAACTTGATGAGCATGGTGATGTATTAAAGAACAAGGCTCGATTGGTTGCAAAAGGATACCGTCAAGAGGAGGGTATTGACTTTGAGGAATCATTTACTCCAGTTGCACGCATCGAGGCAATCAGAATCTTCCTGGCTAATGCTGCAAGTAAGAACATGGTAGTCTATCAAATGGATGTAAAGACAGCTTTTCTTAACGGAGATCTTAAAGAAGTCGTATACGTCAGCCAACGTGAAGGTTTTGTGAATTCAGAGCATCCTACTCTTGTCTTTCGCTTGAAGAAGGCTATTTACGGTTTGAAGCAAGCTCCAAGGGCTTGGTATGATACGCTATCAAAGTTTCTTCTATCTACTGGATTCAGCAAAGGAGCAGTTGATCCGACATTGTTCACCAGAAAGTCAGGCAAACATTTAATTCACGTTCAATTTTTTGTTGATGATATTATTTTTGCCTCGACTGACCCCAATGAATGTGACCGTTTTTCTAAGGAGATGGGCTCAAAATTTCAAATGTCAATGATGGGACAAATGTCATTTTTCTTGGGATTACAAATTTCACAAAGTCCCGGAGGCATTTTTATAAATCAATCTAAATATGCAAATGAGATTTTAAAGAAATTTGGATTTGATTCTTGTGACCCTGTTGACACTCCCATGATAGAGCGTACTAAACTGAACGAGGACCACTCAGGGATCTTGGTAGATCAAACGAAATATCGTAGCCTGATTGGATCCCTGATGTACCTCACAGCCAGTAGACCTGATATTCTGTTCGCTGTATGCATGTGTGCTAGATACCAGGCTAAGCCTACCAAAAAGCACCTTGAAGCGGTTAAACGGGTCTTTCGGTATCTCCAAGGAACCATCAATATGAGACTTTGGTACCCGAAGGACACCGGTATGTCACTAACAGCCTATGCAGATGCTGACCATGCAGGATGTCAAGATACACGTCGAAGCACGTCAGGAGGTGCTCAGTTTTTGGGTGATAAGCTTGTGAGCTGGTTTTCAAAGAAACAAATGAGTACATCTATATCCTCTACAGAGGCTGAATACATAGCCATGTCATCTTGTTGTGCTCAAATCCTATGGATGAGATCCCAATTATCTGACTATGGCTTTGAATTCAACAAAATCCCTTTGTATTGTGATAACAAAAGTGCCATTGCTCTCTCTTGCCACAACGTTCAACATTCAAGAGCAAAACACATCGACATTCGACATCATTTCATCAGGGAGCAAGTGGAGAACGGTGTGGTGGAACTCTATTTTGTGAGGACTGAATACCAATTAGCAGACATCTTCACCAAAGCTCTTCCTTGAGAACGTTTTGAGTTTATCCTTCCCCGACTTGGTCTAAAGAGTCTAAAACCGGAAACACTCAAACGACTTTAAGAGGAAGACGAGGAGTAAAGGTTTTTTCTGCATCCATCTCTTGTAAATAGTTATTCAAAAAGCAAAATACAAAATTACAAAACCACAAAAAGCAAATAGAAAAATATAAAACTTTCAAAAATCCATAAAAATTTGAAAAACTCAAAAAATTCCAAAAATATTGTCATTTTGTCATGTTTTTCTTGATTCGATAATATCTACGGTCTTTGTGCTGTCATTCAAAGAGTGACACGGGCCTTTAGATGTTGTTCGAATGTACATAAATTTTTTATATATAAAAAAAAAATCTCATGCTCTGATTCTAAAAACAAATGTTTGTCACCAAAAAGACAAATATTTCCTTTTCAAATATTTTTCCTTCTAATGATTTTTTTGAAAAATATTTGTCATCTTATGAAAACAACATTGCTTTGAAAATACCTCGGACTCTATTTTTTAAAAAATCATCTGGGCTTATCATCTGTCAAAATCTCTATCTCTCAATCAACAACTTATGTCATTAATTGAGGGGGAGAATGATTTCAATCGAATCAAAAAGAGTATTTTTCAAACAATTGGCACTTAAACAAGCAATGTCTACTTTTGGATAATAAAAAAGAACAATGTTTTATACAATTGATTCAAAGACCTTGGCTAATGTTATGTTTTCAAAAGATATTTTTGCATGATTGATCAATGGAGTTTAAAGCTCAAAGTCCGATCCTTATCAGTTAAAATGTTTTTCAAAAGCAAGCCACTATTCTCCTCAAAGTTTTCAAAATTTAATTTAAATCAATAGAGATCACAAATCTCAAAGGATTTGAAAATTGTGATCGGGGGAGAATTTGTGATTTAAATTGGATTTAAACTGATAATTCGATAAATGGTTTAATACGTGATTAAAATGCTCCCTTCCCTACATGTGCCAAATGATTTCAAATTTTCTATGCACATGTTAAGGGGGAGCATCTACATCAAACCAAAATGGATTAAATTTCAAAATCAGATGCACATATTGAGGGGGATCAAATTTTTGAAAACCTTTCCTGGAAATATCTTTAACTGTATCTGAAACACTGATTTTGATCGGGAAAGTGATGTCGATATTTTTAGAAAATATTTATCAAAGAAGTGAATTCTTCCTCTTGCCTCCATGTGCCAAAATGATTTCAAACATATGTTGCACATGTTGAGGGGGAGCCGTTTTCTAAAATATCAAAAACGATTCAGGTACAAAATGCTTTGATAATATATCACAAGTACCTGGATTGATTTTCAAATGGTTTTCAATTGGTTCCAATGGCTGATGAACAATACCAAAAAGACCGACCAAATTTACTTTATGAATGGTGATATAAGGATGGTTAGGTTAGGTATTCGTTCCCACGATCCCGCCAGAGCCGGAGGGATCTACCCAGGGACAATCCACTAGATAGTGTAGAGTCCTTAGGTATGATGAAAAAAGGAGTAAAGTGAGATATGGGAAGAGTGCGGACTGAGATAGAGCTAGAACTGGAACAAACCCAACAAGGTTCTAGTTATGAAATCTCGGTAAGCACTGAAGGGGTTGAAGAATGAAAAAGAAATGAATGATAAAAGGGTGAAAAGAAATAGCCCTCCATTATTTCAACCTTAGGGCAGAAACCGGGTTCAATTCGTATGCTACTAGCTGTTACCTAGGTAACACCGGTATTGAAGACAAGACGTCATGAACCCAGTGACGCACTGCACTAAACTTCCCAAGCTACTCAAGTTCCTCTTAAAAGGACTTGTTTCATTCTCACAGGGGAACCTACATTATCTATCGACTTTCTCTTAGATGGTTGATATTGAAGAAGGAGACCCTCTCCCTAGTCTCCGGCATAGGAACCAAATGTGCACAATTGAGTCTAGAGCCACGAGATCATCAATAAATCTCATTAAGGACACGTTCAATGAAGACTCTCTGTTTCACACAATGTGGAAAGAGAGAATATGTTTTAAGAGTCCTACGCATTATCCTTGTGGTATTGCCAGAACATCTGAGTGATATGCAAACATATTCACAATGAAGATGGAAAGCCTTCTAGAGCCAACATCAAACAAGCTCTTGGTAGGTGACATGTGAGATCTATCCAATAGATCAACCATGTGACAACTGAACAGAAACAATGGGGCGATTCAAAATTATGAATCAATCCTGGTTCAGGTTATGGATTGATGGATACCTTTGAAAACCAGTCGTTGTAATTAAAACTCTTTCCTATAGCACATCGACTGTGTATTAATATTTCAAAATTAAAAGGTGTTTATGATTGATAACTGATTATCCTTAAAACCTTCGTTGTATTGCAAAAAATCTTTATTGAGAAGTACACGATTGTTTTTCAAATCTCTTTCATTAATCAGTGAATCTCAAATTCGCTGGTTCACTCACTCCGCGTTGTCCTCTTTGAGACGTTCCGGTTTGAAAACAGCTAGAGCAGCTGCGAAACTCTGTCAAGGAGATTCTTCTAAATTATACCTGATCATAGGCAGTACTTCTACTGATCAACGGGGAACCGTGGGCCGTGTACCTCAATTCAACTAAAGTGATCAAAGACACTTTCGTGCGCTTTATTGCTAACTGTTGTGTGCAGGTACACCCGACGTTTGCAGCTGATCAGAATGGAGAGGTCAATCCATAGCCGCATGCTTACACAACACATTCATCTCTAAAGAAATCGTGATAAACGCATCAACGACTCTGATATTTTCACTCCATGCTTCTGCTACGCTGCTGCAAATATCATGAATCAACTAAAGATTCCGCTACTCTGATGAGAAGATATCATGATCCAGAATGTGAGCATGTCGGTCCAAAATTAACAACATCACATAATGTCAACACTACAAAGGATGAGTCAGAGATTTATGGTAGCTGATGATCTCAAAGCTGGCTCAAAACTCATTATCACGTGGATCAGTTAAAGACCTCTACTTGGATTATCCAAACTTGCAAAACATGAAGAATCAAAGACTGCGAGCTATAGAGCTAAGTACTTTAACAAGAATCCAAGAACAATCTTAATGTAATATCTATTTGTATTCATTGTAATTTGAGGTGACCTCCCTTAGGGGGAGATTGTTAGGATTTAGTAAATCCAATTATTAAAGTGACGGTCACCTCAAGTGTATGTAATCGTTAGAAAGCTCGTAGTCGTAAGTTATTTAATGTGAGGTAGTATTTAGTTAAGTAACACCGTGGAGGACGGACGGGTCTTTACCCACTGTATGCCTGATCCACAGCCTGTAGGTGGCGTTTATGTAAGATACTATAAATACCCTCTACCTCCCAAGGTAGAGGGTTCGAGCTCATAATAATACTTTTACTTTCTCTCACTAACTTCCCAAACCTCTAACTATTTCTCTCTCTAAAACCTTATAGTATACACCTACATTTGATCATGGTTTGATGTGTTTGTGAAATCCAATATGTTACACTTGTCAATCCTCACTCTCGACGAACTCATAGGAAATCTAAAGGTCTATGAGCTTGTCCTCACTAAAGACTCCGAAGCCTCAAAAGAAAAGAAAGAGAAGCATAAATCACTTGCCTTAAAAGCCAAGAAGGTCTCAAGCGATGAAGAAACCTCTTCTTCAGAGATCGATGACAAAGAATACGCCATGGCGGTAAGGGATTTCAAGAAGTTATTTAGAAGGAAAGGAAGATATGTCAAGCAACCATATGACGACAAGAAGGGGTTCTGGAAAGGCAAAGACGACAAGAAAGCAAGGGACGAACGCACATGTTTTAAATGTGGGGACCCTGATCACTTCATTAGTGAGTATCCCAAACGTGACGAACAAAAGGCGTTCGTAAGTGGTTCGTGGGGAATGAGTGACGAGGAGAACGAAGAAATTTTCTTATGGCAAATGACTCAAATGAGGTATGTCCCGAATCTCTCAATTATAGTAGCTCATCATTAGATGATGAATCATTGCATCGTGAATATGATAAACTTTGCAAAATTAGTCTAAAAGTAATTAACAAAAATAAGATTTTGAAAAACAAAAATGAACGTTTAGAAAAGGAAGTGATTGAGTTAAAAATAAATTAAAACGTTTAGAAAAGGGGAAGAAAGTAGATGGTGAATGTGAGCTTTGTGTTCAACTTCAAACGTTAGTTGATAATCTTGATTTCAAGATTGCTAGAATGTGTACTAATACTCTTGATATAATACTCAATAGTGTTAAAACGGGAAATAATCAAAAGGGTTTAGGTATTCAGGAACTTAATGCATCAACTAGCGAGATTAAAGAAATATAATTCGTTAAAGCAATTGAAAAACAAGCTACTGTAGTCACGGATCCCTTGAAAAAGGATCCGTCTAGTACAAATCCAGGGATTCGTGGGTCTGTACCAGCAAACAGAAGAAATAATGTAGCTACATCATCTAGAACCAACTTTGTTATTGTTAACAAGAAGAAACCAACCCACGTTACTATAAGAAATGTCAAAGAACCACCTCCACTAAAACAAAATCAAAGTTTTATGAGAAACAAAGGTCCATCGTTTTCTAAACCAAACACATTTAAGAAGACCAAATAATGTTTATCTGAGAAGTAACAACCATCAAATGGGATGGAATCCTAATGTACAAAACGGTCTTTCATTTCAAAACTTTACACCATGGAATGCTTTCTCACATTTTCCATATATGCCTAACATGAATGAAATGTATAACACTAATGGACCCATGAACAAATGGGGACGAAACTTTTGAGTTAATTGTTTTCTTAGGTGTGCTTAAAGGTCGACCTAGATCCAGATGAATGGATCAAGGATAGTGGGTGCATGAGGCACATGACCGGTTACAAAGACTTGTTTTCGATATATGAATCTTTCAATGGAGGAAATGTGGTATTTGGTAATAACAAGAGCAAAATCATCAGTAAAGGTACAATTTCTCACAAATCTTTAACCATTAATGATGTATGTCATGTAGAAAACCCAAACTTCAACCTTCTAAGTATAGGACAAATATGTGATAAAAAGTGCAACGTACTTTTTAGTGAAACCGGTAGTAAAATATTGAAAAACGGTATTACTATAGGAAGAGGCATTAGAAAATATGGAGTCTATGTCATTAAAATCGGTAATGAACCAAAAGAAAAACTTTGTCTTACTTCTATGGATGATACTTCGACCTTATGGCATCGAAGATTGGGTCATGCCGATATGCGACTTCTTTAATCGCTATCATCTAAAGAACTAGTAAGAGATCTACCCAAATTAAAATACGGACATCATTTTGTGATGCTTGTAACGTACGAAAGCAATTCCATGCTAGTCACAAAGCTAAAAATATGGTCTCTACTACTAAGTGTCTAGAACTACTTCATATGGATCTATTTGGCCCATCCACTATTCAAAGTTATGGAGGTAACTTCTACACTTTGGTTATAGTGGATGATTACTCTAGATACACGTGGACTAAATTTTTAAAGAATAAAACTGAAACGTTCGATAATTTTGAAATATTAAGTAAGAAAATCCAAAGACGACTAGGAAGTCCTATAGTGTCTATTAGAACAGAATTTATGTTCTACAACATTATTATGGTCATGTGTGCACATTCCATTGACTACAAACTTGCACCACATCAAAAATTATTCTTAATTAAAAAGCAATTGTCTCGTGTAGTTGTATAACATCAGAAGATTTAAAAACATATAGCTATTAGTCATAATTTATGTAACATGGCCCATTTATGTGTATGTTTTGTGTATAGGCCTAACCCATTGTATTTGGTCTAGAATACTCTCTTGTAACTTATATATTGATGAGATGATTGGATAATAAACAAGGCACTAATTACCTTTCAATATGGTATCAGAGCTAAAAACGATCATCTCCTATAATATCTTAAAAATTTTCGCCTATTCCCTATTGTATTCTTCATCTCAGTCGCTCCTCTAAAAAAACACACAAAGAATGCATAACAAAACCAGAACTCGGCAACTATAGCCGTTAGTGATAAAGGTACTTCTAATTCATCCGATCATAAAGGTACGTCTAATACTTTCACTAATAAATCTCAAAGCTTTCCACAACTATGTAATTAATAAGGATTTAAAACGTACACTTTTAAGGGGTCATTTAAGCCCTTAATCAACCACTTTTATATCCGTTACTGCTTAATTATGTTCCTTTTCACTTTTTAGGTCTCTTGCAAACAAAATGCAGAAATGATGCATATTTGGACGAAAAGGAGTGAAAACATGAAGAAAACGGCAAAGTCAAGATAGAAGCCACTCAAGCTGTTCAAACTGAACCTGACGGCGTCCCAATCAACGACGCCGTCCCTCTCTACAGATTTGATAAATACATGCACCAGACGGCTCAGTGGAATTTTTGCTCATAACACGTGACGGCGTTAGGATTTGTAGAAGAAGGGCGTCACTCAGACTTTTCATCTCAGACGGCCCAGATCCAGAACCAAGACGACGTCCCAACTGAAGCCCGACGGCGTCACATCTCCAATATGATGTCGTCCCATCGATAACTTGGCAAAGACGAAAACCCTAATGACGGCGATCTGACGGCGTCCCACCTATAAGGCAACGCCGTCGCAAGTGTAAATCTATATATAGAATTCGATTTTTCTGCATTTAGGGAGGTAGACTTTTGGAGTTAAAACCCTAAACGTTTGTAGTCCAACTTGGACAGTATCTTAGGGTCCCAAACCCTATTTTACACATCAAGATAAGTGTTTTAAGCCAATAGTATCATTATGTCTTCCATTTATTGTGTGTATGTTTGCTTGTTTAACATGTCTAGCTAAATTTCTTGTGTTTTTGCTTAGATCTATGAAACCTAGTTGTTAATTATTGTTAGGTTGTCTCTTATCTTAATTGTAATTGGCTTAGGAGTGCAACTAGAACATCGTTGTGTTTAAATGCTTGAGTAATCTTTGTGAAAATTAGTTTATGAATCACTTAGCAGATTTTGTAGTCAAAACATCCAAAGATAACCTTAAAGTTAGTTTATGATTAATCTAGCGGATTTCATAGGCAATAACCTAAAGGTATTCTCAAAGAGTTAGGGCATAGGCACACCCTACGACCTTAGAAAACACAACGCGTTAAGAATAAGGACGTGACAATTCAACCAACAATAAAAGATAAATAGGGAGTAATAGTATCTAGGTAAACACATTTTTAATCATCATACGAGCACATAATCAAATAGACATAGCTACCCGTAGTAATAGATAATTAGAATAGTAGAAGTAATCGGTAGAAGTACCACCCCCCAAACCAATTGCCTCGAGATTTTACCCTTAACTTTCTAAAAAACATATAAAAGATAAAAAAGAATCATCCTCAACCCCACCTTAGGATAATACACTTCTTGCTAGCATTCCTATTCCCCTAGAGAACGATATCAATACCCGAGGCTTACCCAATACTACACTACAACGATTAGGTTCACTGCCTAGGGTGTTGAAAACTTGCTCGACGAAAAGGAAGTTCCTTTGACCCCGAACGCGCTTCGTACCCGCATCAAGTTTTTGGCGCCGCTGCTGGGGAATAGAATACTTAGTTAGATTTCTATCTCGTTTAGGTTCCCTTGCTTGATTCCTATCAAGTGAGATTTTTTCTCATTTTTAGCTTCCTTGTAGTCTATCCCCCTTCTTCGTGCCTTTGTTAGTAATCCCATCAATTTTCATCATGGAAGGTGATAAAACACCACCAATTGACCCGCCAAGAGGCCGTACTCTTGGTGAATACTGTAGACCAAGCCACCAAGGCTATAGGAACACCATTGAGCTCCCCGATCAAGCTCAAACTACCGCCCTGCTATCCGACACCATTCGGTTGGTGCAAAACGGATGTGCATTCCATGGAATTCGTTCCGAAGATCCTAATCAGCATCTCAAGGACTTCCTTAAAATCGTTGATTTCATCAACCTTAATACTACCACACAGGAGACCACGCGCTTGCGTCTCTTCCAATTCTCTCTACGGGACCAATCTAGTAATTGGCTTGAGCGACTTCCCGCCGGATCCATCTCAAGTTGGGATGATCTACTCGTTTCCTCGCCCAATTTTTCCCACCGGGGAGAACTACCAAACTTAGGAATGAAATCTTGATGTTCCAACAACGTCAAGGCGAATATCTCTACGAGGCATGGACTCGATTCAAGGGCTTGCTCCATAAAGTCCCTCATCATGGCATTGATCTTTGGCTTCAAGTCCAAATCTTTTACGATCATGCCAACTTCCTCACCAAGCGATCCATTGACCGAGCGGCCGGTGGAAGGCTCAGCAATCTCAACGCGGAAGAATCAGGGGATATAATAGAAGAGCTTGTCGGTCAAAGCTATGAAGAATGGAGTGAATCTCATGAAACCCCCAAAAGAATGGTTAATGCCATATCAATTCCTCATGAGCCTTCCAACATTATTGAAAAGAAAATGAGTGCTCTTGAAAGAAGGATCGACTATCTAATGGAAAGGCAAAAGAGAGTACCTGGACCAATCCATCGAGCAACGGCTAATGCCATTAACTCTGCCAACAACCCAACACCTCTCTCTGAATCACCAAGCCGTGAACGAAATCCCAATTCCGTACGACACTTCCGTTCTACCTCTCCAATTCCACTCTCACCAAGCTTCAAGGCACAAATGAGAGAGTACATGGCAGCCCATTCGGAAAGATTAGCCAAATTTGAAGAGGAGGTTTATAGGCAAAGGGAGGAAATGCAGGAAAAAATGACGGAGATGATGAACTTGGTGAAAGAGTACACTAAGACGAAGGTTCCCGATAATGTGTTAGTGAGAAACGATGATCACCCTCCCCCCACTTCGTTTGTTAACGCCATTTCCATTGTTTCTGATGAGGGTGGAGTAGTTGAAAAGAAGGAGACTGAGAGCAGCAAGGATAGTCAGGACAAGGTTGAGGCTGAGACTGATAATGAACCCAAAATCATTAAACACTACCTTAAGCATGAGATCAATAAGAAAACAATTTTTAACCAAGTGAACAACTTTAGGTACAATGAGGTTCTTAGGAAAGCCCTCTTATGTGAAATAAAGAAGAAGAATATGACTCCATGCATATGGGAACTATGTACGAGTTGATTATGAGAAAACCAGTAACTAAGAAACAAGAGATCTCTGAGAACTTCGTAATACCATGTAGCATAGGTGACTTCGAGAATATAAATGCCTTAACCGATCAGGGATCCGATGTAAATATAATGTCACTATTAGTCTATAGTAAGTTGACTAAGGAGGAGCCAACCAAGTCCAATCGTAGTCTTTCCTTAGCAAATAACTCATATGTGTATCCAATAGGAATAGCGGAGGATGTCTTAATTAAGGTTGCCAATATTTTCTATCCAGTAGACTTCGTAATCGTAGACATTGAGGAAGATAAAAACATGCCATTAATCCTTGGAACACCTTTTCTGGCCACCGCCAAGAAAACCATCAAATGCGGTGAGGGTATCATGATACTCAAAAGTGGCAAAGGACAAGTTAGGATACCTATTGTTCCGAGATATCCTTTGAAGATTATGGAGAAGATAAATGATAAGAATTCGTAGGTCTCCAATAATACTGTTAAGAAGAAAATTAGTGAATGGGAGAAAGGGCTTAGAGATTTCGTGAGTCAAGGGTTAGATGCGACATTGTGGAAGCGTGATAAAAAAATTAGGGAACAACTACACCACAAATCCACTCCCTCAAAAGAACCCTAAAGAATTTTTTAAAGGAGAAAAGGTGCTTTTGTATAGATCAAGATTAAAAGCATTAAGAGGAAGGAATCGGCCAAAATGGTTTGGACCCTATACGGTGAAAGAGACTAATCTAAAAAGTAAAACCGTTATCATATTAGACGACGATGGGAGAGAGTTCACGGTAAGCATACAACGTGTACAACCTTATGATGAAGGCTTAGTGAAAGAAAATAATGACGGTAAGGAAGTCACGTAGGAGCACGACTTCGAGTCTAGCTACAAGACTCATAAATAAAGAAAAGCGCTTCGTGGGAGGCAACCCATGCTTAATTGTTTGCTTGTTTGTGTGTCATATATATTTTTCATTGTTGTTTATTCTCATGTTTGATTTTGTGAAAATGCTTTACTTTGTCTTTAACCTCGTCTTAATTACATATAAAAGTATTTTACAAAAAGATAAGCGTAGGGAGGATTAGATACGTTTTTAAAAGAACGTGAACATGAGAATTACAATTAGTGAAATTGATGTATATGTGTGTTTGTAGAGTCAAATGCTTGTATCGAGTCATAATGGATGTTTTGCAGAAATTTTTCCAGGTTTTAAAGATGTAATTTTTCCAGAATTTTTCCAGGAAAACGCAGCAGGCCAGTTTCTGTCATGATAACCTGACGACGTGAGGATTATAGCCTGATGACGTCAGGTCAAGCAGAAACAACTTATCAAATTTTTTTCATTTTCTGTGCTATGTATAAATTTTTGGAAATTCTCAGGTCTTATTTTTCTAGAAAATCTGCAATCATCCATTCCACAAGCATTATATCCTGGTGTAGTTGTGTCACATATAGTTTTACCGCCGATTTTACGCTAAGGTTTCGTCTGTTTTCTTAAAGTGTGCAGGCTATATTTGACAAGAAGAAGAAACTCAACATTGGATGAAGCTTATCACGTATACATTTTTCTTGGAAAAGAATTTAACCACAACTTCACACGGATCCTACCGAGCTAATCAGGGGAGTACTAGTTTCTTTATCTTTTAATTACCTTCCTTTATCATAACTATACTTTCGGGGAACATTGGGGACAATGTTCAGTTTAAGTGTAGGGAGAGAGAATAAAACGGGAACTCAGAAACTATGCTTATCCTTGATTATTTGTCTTTTCCTTGGTCATTTTTGTAATAAACTATGAGAAATATTTGTTAGGGCAATTTTAGCACCAAATTTAAATTTTTTTATGACATGTACGGGCTAAAAATTTAGTCTTAATAAAGCGTCTCATGGATAGGAGTTATATGACTAGCACAAAAAAAACCGTTTACCACTCAAATTCTACCTAAAAAATGTGAGGTTCGCCCCTAGATCTTTAGGAATAAAGCATTCACCTTTAATGCTTAGAGAGTGTATCGGTAGTATAATAGATTCTAGAACTTGTTTTGTGATGCATTCCGAGATCGTTAGTGAGACTACGCTTGTGTAGTTAGGAATAACTAAATGATAAGAGGCATAGGATAACCCTTGTTTGAAACCTGTATTATAATTACTTCTTCCACATCGGTCGAGTAATTACCCCACACTCTTGCGATGTACTCATCTTTAGTACAAGATACCCCTAGTTAACCCCTCAGAGCCTATCCTTTTCGCGGTTCTCGTGATGTTTCGGTTTCCCGGAATATCAATGAAGAGCATTTTTTACAATCCACCCCCAAATGTACACCCAAATAGCCTTAGCCTACCTTGTATGCACTCACCTTTAGTGCATTATTGTTATCATTACTAAACCCTTAGTTCAATTATCTTGTTAATTGCATGGT
This sequence comes from Chrysanthemum makinoi, assembly GCA_910596185.1. Taxonomy (NCBI): domain Eukaryota; kingdom Viridiplantae; phylum Streptophyta; class Magnoliopsida; order Asterales; family Asteraceae; genus Chrysanthemum; species Chrysanthemum makinoi. Next base: position 135,718,646 of record OU343217.1, read on the forward strand.
TGCTAAGTCGAGTCATATCTTTTGTACACAGTTTTGGGATGATTGAGACTCATGGGAAAAGTAATATTTTATGGAGTGACGGGAAGAAACGTTAAATTCAAATTACCTTTGTTTACGTAATTAAATAATTCAAGTGTTTTGATCTTTTCAAATCGGGTTAAATTAGTGTTAGAGAAATAAAAACTCAAGTGTAGGGATGCTCCTATAAATCCCTTATATTTTGATGTTATCGTAGAGGATGGTAGAGTAAAAATGTATGCAAAAAAAGAAAAAAAAAAGTGTGAAAAGAAAAAAAAAATGCAGAAAAACATACGGGCTACCATCCTACATCTATCTTTATGTTTATGTTTTTCAATTTATGTATGTTTGTTTCAAGTTATCTAGAGTTTAGTGAGTCGAGTCTTGGCTTAGCAACGCCACGCTTTTCATGCTTGTAACATAAGATTTTTGACTTGCCACCACTAAATCGCCTATCCAACAAAACCCTTTATTTCCCTACCGTAAGCTTAACGTTACAACCCTTGAAAAGACCTCTTAGATAGTTGTTCCTAGGTGCTTAGGCCAAAGTGGTGGAGGTTTGATCTAGTCTCAAGCCTATGGTAATCTATGTACTATGCCAGGTAATGAGTGTTTATCTTCCATTTCCATTTACTATATTTCATATAAACCCGAGAGATGAGAGAATCCAAACACCCCTTGTGAGGTGCCAGTATATAATTTCCGTGCTTGTTTTGACTATTGCGGTGCTTTTACTTGTTATGAATTATTCTAAGCCTATGCTTCATGCCCCCTAACTTATAAATTGATTGGCCAAAAGCACATTTTCTTGAAGACAAGCAAATACCAAGTGTAGGGATATTTGATAAGGATTTAAAACATACACTTTTAAGGGGTCATTTAAGCCCATAATCGACCACTTTTATATCCGTTACTGCTTAATTTCGTTCCTTTTCACTTTTTAGGTCTCTTGGAAGCAAAATGCTGGAATGATGCATATTTGGCTGAAACGGAGTGAATACATGAAGAAAATGGCAAAGTCAAGATTGAAGCCTCTCAAACTGCTCAAACTGAACTTGACGGCGTCCCAATCAAAGGGCGACGCCGTCCCTATCTACAGATTTGATAAATACATGCACCAGACGGCTCAGTGGAATTTTTTCTCATAACACCTGACGGCGTCAGGCTTTGAAGAAGAAGGGCGTCACTTAGACTTTTCATCTTAGACGGCCCAGATCCAGATCCAAGACGACGTCCCAACTGAAGCCCGACGGCGTCACATCTCCAACATGACGTCGTCCCATCGATAACTTGGCTAAGACGAAAACCCTAATGACGGCAATCTGACGGCGTCCCACCTATAAGGCGACGCCGTAGCAAGTGTAAATCTATATATATAATTCGATTTTTCTGTATTTAGGGAGGTAGACTTTTGGAGTAAAAACCCTAAACGTTTGTAGTCCGACTTGGACAGTGTCTTAGGGTCCCAAACCCTATTTTACACATCAAGATAAGTGTTTTAATCCAATAGTATCATTATGTCTTCCATTTATTGTGTGTATGCTTGCTTGTTTAACATGTCTAGCTAAATTTCTTGTGTGTTTCTTAGATTTATGAAACCTAGTTGTTAATTATTGTTAGGTTGTCTCTTATCTTAATTGTAATTGGCTTAGGAGTGTAACTAGACCATCGTTGTGTTTAAATGCTTGAGTAATCTTTGTGAAAATTAGTTTATGAATCACTTAGCAGATTTCGTAGTCTAAACATCCAAAGATAACCTTAAAGTTAGTTTATGATTAATCTAGCGGATTTCGTAGGCAATAACCTAAAGGTATTCTCAAAGAGTTAGGGCATAGGCACACCCTACGACCTTAGAAAACACAACGCGTTAAGAATAAGGACGTGAAAATTCAACCAACAATAAAAGATAACTATGGAGTAATAGTATCTAGGTAAACCCATTTTTAATCATCATACGAGCATACAATCAAATAGACATAGCTACCCGCAGTAATAGATAATTAGAATAGTAGAAGTAATCGGTAGAAGTACCACCCCCTAAACCAATTGCCTCGAGATTTTACCCTTAGCTTTCTAAAAAACATATAAAAGATAAAAAATAATCATCCTCAACCCCACCTTAGCGTAATACACTTCTTGCTAGCATTCCTATTCCCCTAGAGAACGATATCAATACCCGAGGCTTACCCAATACTACACTACAACGATTAGGTTCACTGCCTAGGGTGTTGAAAAATTTTCTCGACGAAAAGGAAGTTCCTTTGACCCCGAACGCGCTTCGTACGCGCATCAGTAATCACTTCAATAAGGGGACGTGTAGAATTGGTGATAGTTGTAAGTATATACACGACTATAGAAACCGATTGGGGCTGCAGTCTCAAAACAACACGGGGAATTTTTATGGTCATATGTCTGGTAACACACCGAATATTAGGTTGGTTCCTAATAAAATTTTTGCAACCAATGTCACTAGTCGTATGATCTGTAATAAAAATCCAATGCACCCAAACCATTACCACACCCCTGCCATTTACCCAGCCCGTATACCACTTACAACCCAACAGCCCATATTTGCAACCCAAATGGGCCAACCCTTCACCCAATCAGGCCAACAAGCATTAGTTGTCCAAACCTCCCAACACCCTTCGTATTTATATGGATGCTTTCCCACCAAATTAACAATATTGGCAAACCTCATAGAGCATTGACAACAAGAAACAAATAATAAACCATGTAAAAAACAGTTCAATGTTTCACATATCCAAGAACCACAATAATTACGTCGTAACTCATCCGAAAAAAATATCAGTCAACATAAAAAAATACAAAAATATTACAATCCATCTCATCGGATAAAACAAACCACAGCAAGAAACCTATCCTCCTCAAGATCTTAAACAAAACAAAAAAATAAATAAAAAAATAATCTCGGCTTTCTTTATAATTTCTATTGATCTTAAAAGAACAAAACGATAACCCATCATTGACCTTTACAAACCCGGAAAAAAAATCGAGATACACCTACCTAAGATTCATTTAAACGAAAATAATTAGGTGGAATTTTCGAGGCTTTTAAAAGATATAAAAAAGGTTTGTTCTTATTTGTGTCTTAGTTTAACAAGAAATGATTTTGATTATTTAAGGAAACTGTTATATATATATTTAAAGGTTACTGACAGTTCTCAATTATGTGATTTAACAATAGAAAGAAAGAAGCTCCGCAGCAACGCACGAGCAATCCCACTCGTTTATCAACATATATTGTATACTTATATTGTTAAAAATCTGATTCATGCAGTGACATTCAATGGGTATTTAATACTAAAAATTGAGTTTCAATTAATTTTATAATTAAATGGTTAGATATGACAATATGTTTTTAAAATTAGGCATATATGAAGTTATGATTTTTAATTGGGTGTAAATTACATTTATTGAATTAAATTCGGTACATAAAAATTTAACCCTTATAAATACAAGGCTCTAGGTTCCTAATGTTTTATGCATTTCAGTAATTTTCAAATTCACAATGGAAAAAAGCTTTGTTTGTTTTTTCTTCTTCTACATGTTAACTACAAATTTCATGATTGGAATGGCTGACTTCACTAAAAAGGAATGCCCCGAGTGTGGTAAGATATTAGTCATCTTTAATTATCACAAACATTGTATTAACAAACTAACAAGTCACTAATTTCATTTGTTTGTTAGTATATCTAACATCTTGTAATGTTTTTGTTGAACAATAGGAAATGGTGACGCTTTTCGTTCTTTTGTTCTTAGTTCTCAAGTTTGTTCAAAGGAGTATTGTGAAGAACTCTGCAAAAAGGCTGAACCTAACAAAAGAGTATTATGTGTAAAATGCCAAGAAAATGGATGTTTATGTTGTTTTGTTTAACTAATTTGCATGTTGCTCATAAATAAACGACTTATTTAAATATCTACATTAATGTTAGTGAGATGGTGACTATATTGCCAATTTTTAGTGTTTGTTTTTGGAAGTAGAGAGTATCCTTGAATAAATGGAACCAAAGTACATGTGTACATGGCCGAAAGGATAAACACTAACAAATGGTCTGAAACAAAGAAAAAGATAATGCCTTGTTCAGGGGTGAAGCTAAGAATTTACTTTTGGGTGGGTTAAATAATTTATGATACACTAAAGAGTTATCGTTACGTGAAACAAATCATGCCATCACGAAGAGAATTAAATCATCTTTTGTTAGAGGGGGTGCTTCTATATACTTTCGATTAACTTTTTTCGAGCCTTATTTCTAGTGTTAAAATTTACGCCCTGAAAAGTATAGATTAACTATTGGGCTGTGATCAAAATATATAAAAAAACGCACATAATGATGATAGTGTATGAAGCAAGACACCGTTTTTTTATCCATTCTACCGGCATATTAATCAATCTTTACGGCATTTGAAGATCCCTATGTCTAATAAAATGTACCAACATTACTATTTTCGTCTATCTCAAGAAAATTCTCTGGTTTCAATAAGAGATGTGATATGTACACCACAATAAGTGTTGTGCACACCACAAACATGCAAATGTGATGTTGTACTTTATGCATTACATGTGTGATATTATGGTGCGTATATTACTTATTGTGGTATACATATCACTTCCCAATAAATAAGATTAATAATACACTAGTTTGAATTTAATTACTCGTGACATTATTAAATGTGTATTTAATTAGTAAATTTAAATTAAAGGCGAAAATTATATTTTGCTAACTGAAACCTACTTTAATTACAATAAAAAGTTTTCATATTTTTTATTTGGGCACATTTTTTGTAAGACGTAAAAGGTGTATTTAATGTTTCTCATTTGTATATTTATGAAGAAGGTCTAACCAGAATAAAAAATGAAATAATAAGGGTGAGAGTAAATGTGTAGAATAAAAAAATATATATACAAATTATAATACATTATGATTAAACCACTACACTTGTCACATGTATGTGTGAATTATTTGGTGCAATTTATGTGATATATCATTTTTCATTATAAATAATCGATCTTATCTATTCAAATCTCCTTTCATTAAAAAGAATATATTAATAGTTTAATAGTATACCTATAATTACTAAGATTACTATAATCATACGTAGCATTAATTAATTATATTACTATAATAAAAAATGGTGTATTTATAACAAAGTATAAATTATTTGTTCACATACATGTTATAAATAAGGTTATTACCATATATACCCAATATAAATTCTTAAATGTCATATTAACCCAACTAAAATTATATTAACATTCAACAACATTATAAATGCCAATACGAAAAACTAAAATACCTTAACGTAAAGTAGATAAATTACGCAAACGGCTATGAGAGTTTCTTTGTGGTGTGTCACTTTCAAACATTGATTTACCAAGCTGAGTTGCTTTCTTTCGCCGGCTTTTAATACTTGCTGAAAAATAAATTATAAAAAACTCTTAAATTTAAACAATATTAATACCCTGTATTTGATTTGTTGAATCCAAAACTTGAATTTCTGAATCAACCAATGATGTGTCACTTTCAAGTGATGATCTATCCATTACATTACTCTTATTTTTAATAGAATCTGTAATAGTAATTTAATAAACGTATATGCGAAACACAAATAAATATACATAATTCTTTAAATTAAAAACAACTACAATACCAGATTGTTGTTTTTCTATTGTATCTGATTCCATCGTTGGTGTATCCATTATAGTGTTTTTCTTACGTGAACTGTTACCTGTTAAAAACAAATTTTACAAACATATACACCTGAATCATAATACATGTTTAATGTACCCAACTTAATATGAAAAAGAATCGTAGATACAAAATACCTGATAAAGAAAAAAGAATCAATGACTTATAAACACAATATGGATCATATAATCAAAAACATACCTTCTGAATTTCATAAACTTTTACCATGATTGTTTACTAATGGAATAAAATCAATACATATAAACATTAATAAAACATGCAAATGTATGATACAACTTATTATAAATGAAAAAAAACATAAAAAAGTACTTTAATTCAATAAAATAATAATTGTTTAATACATCCTTTACCCAAATACTAATCACAGATTTACATGAGACTATCAGCTAAACGAAGTCCTATGTTCTCAACATGTTGACTAAGCTTTGCCTTAGGTAAAGTCTTCATAAAAGGATCAGCTAGATTGTCATCTGTGTGAACTTTGAGTATATCAATTTCACCAATTTTCTCGAACATAGTGATATCTTCTAGGATAATGTTTGGCGCCTTTCATGACTCCAGGTTTATTGGCGATAGTAATTGCTCCAGAATTTTCACAATACATATCCATAGGTCTTTCATTTCAGGGAACAACACCTAGCCCTGAAATAAATTTCCTAATCCAAACAGCTTTCAATGCAGCTTCTGAAGCAACTATGTACTCAACTTCTGTTGCAGACATGACAATAGTGGTCTGCTTGGTACTTTTCCAATCCAGTGCACCTCCATTGACGACAAAGACATAACCCGTCTAAGACTTCGTATCATCTTTATCAATCTGCCATCCCGCATCGCAGTAACTTGTAACTTCAAGCTCTGCATCAGGATTCCTACCATAAATAAGAAACATATCTATAGTAGCTCTTAGGTACTTGGGAAATATTCTTAACAGCAGTACAGTGACTTTCACCTCGATTTTGTTGAAACTGACTGGTAATATTTTTCATGCGTGCCACCTCAGCGATTGTAGAAACACATTGTTTACCTACATTCACCGTTGTTTTACGTTTTCATCTGTTTTTTACGTTTTTGACCTTTTTTTATGCTTTTGTTTATTTTTTACGTTTTCGTCCATTTTTTTACGTTTCGTCTGTTTTTTAAGTTTTTGTCTGTTTTTTTTATGTTTTCGTCTGTTTTTTACGTTTTCAACCGTTTGTCTTATGCAATAACATTAAGGATAGCATACATAAAAATACTTGTGTTCTGTTTGTAGCATTCAGGATAGCATACACAAGTATTTTTACGAACAATTTTGACCTAATAACCTTCAAATTGCAAAATTTTATTAAAAAATTGATGAAGATCTGAGCCTATGGCAGATGTAATAGAGGATCTAATAAGCATGTCTAAATAGATCATGAGGTCAGTTTGAAGGTGCTTCAATGGCGGATAATGGTGGTATTCTATTTTTTGTTTGGGGGCACCTGGAGAGAGAATTGGGATTTTACAGAAGACTAGTGTGTGTGTTTGTGCATGAATCAGATAAGATAGAGAGAGAGAAATGGAGTTGAATTTTTTGGGGTGCGTAACAAATGACGGAAGTTTAGTTAGACCCCTATCATTTTGAATGAAAAATTACAAAAAATCCCCTTCGTTTTTGTTTAGTGTAAATTGTAATTTAATCTAAGCCATTTGATTAAAAAAAGGAGGGTTGTATGGAAGGCTAGGATCTCTTCTCGCGATCTCACAAAAATTAGTCTTCTCAAATGAACCCTTGTCTCTCTCTCTCTCTCTCGCTCACTCTCTCTCTCTCTCTCTCTCTCTCTCTATATATATATATATATATATATATATATATATATATATATATATATATATATATATATATATATATATATAGCTTGGATCATTTAAAAGTTAATCTCAAATAAAAGTGAGAGAAGTGATCTCAATATATATATATACCCCTCTTCCCTCCTTTTTTAACACCAAATATATATATATATATATATATATATATATATATATATATCTATGCTACTTTATAATGCATTTAGGCCTTCTAAAATTAGAAGGCTTAAAAATTAAGGGAAGTGATTTGTACACTCAAAATATTTGTATCATGACATTTATGCCCCTACATCACTTAGTGGAGTGTGCAAAACAAAACAAAAATATTAAGGGCATAAATGTCATGACACACACTTTTGAGTGTGCAAATAAATTAATGGAGTGTACAAATCAACTCCCAAAAATTAAGCCTTCTAATTTTAGAAGGCTTAAAATTAAGATAAGGAGCTCCAATCATGAGATGACATGTATCACTTCTTAACAAACTCCAAGCCTAACTTCTAACAAACTCCAAGCCTAACTCCTAACCACCAAAAATTAAGATAAGTAGCTTCAATTATAAAATGACATGTGTCACTTCTCAACTAAAAATTCATCTTTATTTTCAAATTAAAATATCTTTTTATCTACTTATTTATATTATAATCTAATTTCACCATATTTTCTAAAATTTTATGCTCTTTAATTCCACATCCATTTTAATATATTTTTATGAGTTTTTAGTTTTTATATTTTTAATGGGTTTATTTTATTTTAATTCAAATTTTTACAACTTTAACCTTTATTTCATTTATTCCAATCATATTATAGTCATCGGGTACCCGCCGCCGCATTGCGCGGGTACCCTTCTAGTATATATATATATATATATATATATATATATATATATATATATATATATATATATATATATATATATATATATATATATATATATATATATATATATATATATATATATATATGAGAGAAAAGTGAGAGAAGTGATCTCAACCGTTAGATCACCCCCTCTTCCCCTCCTTTTTTTAACACTAAACTACAGGGACCTAATTGTATTTTCTTTCATTCTTAAAGGGAAGCTTTTGTAAATTTGAACATATCATATATAATTCATATTCTTTTTCATTTTTTATTTTTCTTCTTTCTCTAGATCCAGAACCTGGACATTCTCTTAGTTCAAGATTCACGAAATTTATGAAATCACGACCATGAAGATTCACAAAATCATCTTATCACAAAGTCATATTGTGTTATCAGATTCAATAAGGTATGTAACAAATTTCGTATTATCAGATTCAATCGTGTTATCATATTCAATATCATTTCGTCATAATTTATCAAATCAAAGATCAAATTAAGGTATGTAACTGAATTTGATTATAAATTTGTTATTTTTGCTACTTAAAATCAATTTTAAAGCTTATTTATTGATTGTTTTGTTTAATCAGAATGATGTGTTGTTCGTATTGACTTAGTTTTTTGTTTTTATGTAATTTGATTCGTTAAACACAATCTTCGTTTATAGATGTAACGATTTTCAGAGTTTATTGACATCATTCATTGTATATAATAGTTATTTTGAAACGAAATTGAGAAATAAATACATGGAAAAGATGTTTACAAAAAAATGCACACCAAGTGTTTGGTAAAATGTCTGAATGGGATTTTATAACTGCGATGCACTAATTTTACACTTTGATGCCCTAATTCTTGTGAATATATTCTAGTTACACTGTGATGCCTTATATAATTTAGGCAAGAGGATTTTAGATTTGGATGAAAACACTCGCTAAGACAATTGTATGGACATCAGGTTTGTTGCTACTGTATGTATCACCACGTCAACTTACCATGTGCTACGACGTTAGGTTACAGGTTTCAAGTGGAAAGTTGAAAGTTGTTTGTCTGAGTAGCATAAGTCAAATAAGGACAAATGATATGGAATAGCGTTCTTTGACAAATTTGACCTTTTTTCAGCAACTTATTTAAATCAAATCTTGACTTATTTAAATCAAATCTTGACTTAGTTAAAGTAGGTTTCCTATTCACACTTGTTCCTGTGCAGGTGCTTGTTAATTAACTGAAAGGTGTTGCCCCGGCTATACATAATTCAATATCATATTTGAGTGAGAAGGTGAATAGTATCTCCACTAATCTTCCTCAAGTGACAAGTTACCATGGAGGATCTACCTCACTTGTATGACAAAGCACTAGAAGGATTATGGTAGTTACGTTGTACCTTATTTGCTTTTTTATGATGATTAGCAAATATTTTAAATGCCCATTCGAGTAGTAAACTGCACATTTGATGTATGAGTATCAAAAGTCAAATCAAGACACATCAGGTCGAGCTTCATTTGATTTATGTATGAAATTCATTCACTTGACCTAACAGGTGCACTAAAGTGACTCAAACAGATGCACTTAAGTTCAACAAACCTGTGCATTAAGTTGCGTCATATATTATCATGTTTCCCTTTCGTGTGTAATTGTCGTATTTTATGGATGTTTATTACAAATTGCATATAGTTTACTGATCTTCTACTTGTATGTTTAACAGTGTCTGGAGTGGATGCTAAAGTGCATAACCAAATACCAAACGACATGGAACGTTAATACATAAACGTTATCCCACTTTTGAAACTAGCGCAAAGGCATTGGTTTTGAATAAGTGTAACATGATAAGTAGATACTACCATTTACATCTTCTGTTGTAAACTCCCTATAGTAAAGAATATATAAAATCTGTATATTGTATATATTAGTATTGTGTCCAGAAATATGAATTGACTTTGGATTCAAGATTTCATTATAATAAAGCCCATATTCTATATTTGTGGTTTTAATATAAATATGTTTCTTTATCACATTCATTGCTTTGGAATGTTGTTATCAGTTGATAATGTAACATGTGGTATCTCTGTAGAGTCTTTCTTTGAAGGCTCGTCAACTTGAATCTTTGCTTGGTCATTAATCGTGTTTGTCTTATCATTGTTTGGAGCTGCCTCTTCGTCAATTTCATGAACCTAATAGTATTTCACTTGCTTTGCTTTTATGATACAAACGGATGCACTAATTACATCAAACGAATGAACCAAAGTTCCTCAAATAGATGCACTAAATTGCCTCAAACAGATGCACTAAAGTAATATATGAGAATGAACACATCCATTAATGTAAATTGTAAAAAAAATGCACTGAATGTAATGGAGATGAATGGATAAAGCTGTATATTAAAAAGAATATATTTATTGTGCGATTGGGAGTAAAAAATATCAAACAACAAACATAGTTGAAAAAAAATATCAATAAACATACAAATAAGTAGTCATGTTATGAATGAATTAATCTTATTATAAACTTTACTTGCCAATCATAATACAATAGATGCATTTTGTATTGATGAGTGATGCTACAATAAGAATACAATGTCTCCTAAGATATAATAAGCTAAACAAAAACTGAAAAATAATATTTTTACAAGCTAAGGAATAATTATCTTCAAATTCTTGCAAATTCTGAAACATCTAGAGAAGCCTCTCCAATCATTTACCTTTCGACGCCTATAAAGTTATCACCTTGTAACAAACCATCAACGTTCAACCAAGAACAAATGTCATATTCTCGACTGACAAAATCATCTTCGTCATTAAATTCATCCATTCCATGAAGTTGCAGATGGGGAAAGGTCAAATGTTTATTTCTAAATAGAACCTGAATTAGTGGAACAATCATTATGAATTGAACAATCATTATGTAATATTCAATACAGATGCCTTATTTTTTAATACATATGCACTAAAATGTACACAAATTAGTATATTGCCAAACACTGCTTAATAATCATCATGAAATATTTCAAACAGATGCCTTATTTTTCTAATACAGATGCACTAGAAATTGTATAGAAATTATTATATTGCCAAGCACCCCAATGTTTACTACATCGCTGGATAATCTTTATGCAATATTAAAAAATTGTAACGTATAATGTTGATGCACTAAAGTATAACACAGATGCAATAAGATGTTACCATTTGGCAGTTTTGTCCACCAATGCCCAATGTTAAAGACTATAACGTGAGCATTATAGTCTTAGTATTCAAATCCCTTCTAATAACGTAATTAAAAAGAAAATAACATGTCAAGATACCTCACGAACAGTTGTAACTTGAAGTTGAGCATAAGACAAGTTGATTGAAATCCCTTCAAATTTAAATCTCATCAATGGAATCTTTGAGTCCTTAACACATTGTATACCCGACACCTCTACACTATTTTCAATCATGTTGTGTAGACCTATGAAAAAATCCTCCTGCATAACGTAAAATAATAATTGTTATCAGAATGTTGCATTTCCATGTTTTCTTTCCTAAGTGTATGCCAATAAATGAATTAAACAGATGAGATGATGAGGCACTATCAAAATGGCAAACCACAGGTGTCGTATTCTGGATTATATACCTACACAAGTTTTGAAGAAACTTTAGAGCCAAATAAAATCTTGCTGCAACCAAAAATGAAAAAATAAGTAACATAAAGAGAAACTCACGCCAAGACTATAAGATCCAACAGATTCACAAAACTCTTTCATAACATATTGAGACGCATCAAGAGAAATTACACCAAGCATACAAACAGACGCCTAAGTATTTCCAATGACACACTAAACATACAAATGGATGCCCTACTATGACAACCAATGCACTAAACATACAAATGGATACACTATAAAAATACACGGATTCCCTAATATCTTTGACGATGCACTAATCATACTCACTGATGCCCTAATATGTTCATCGATGCACTAAACATACAAGTATATGTTGAAGTATTTCTAGAGATGCACCAAACATAAAAATGGATTCCCTACTATGATCAACGATGCACTAAACATACACACTAATACCTTAAGATGTTTGATGATGCACTAAACTTACTCACTAATGCAATCATATTCACTGATGCTCTAAGATGTTCAATGATGCAGTAATCATACTTATTGATACCCTAATATGTCCATCGATGAACTAAATATACAAATAGATGTCCAAGTATTTTCAAGAATGCACTAAACATACAAATATATGCTGAAGTAACTAGCAACCACAAACTTAGATGCACTAATACAATCTGATGCCCTAACTTGTAACTCTAATGCTGCAAATATACACATAGATGCCCTCAGATGTCATATATTTTAATATTAAGCTCGTATACTGAAAATTAGTGCATCACAACTTTAAAATCTTATTCAGACATTTTATCAAACACCTGGTGTGCAACTTTAATAAACACATTTTTTATGCATTTTTCATCAAATTTGTTCCAAATCTTGTAAAAAACATGATGATATGATTATAAACTTTCAACAAAACTTAAAAAATCATTACATTATAGTTAAAAACTTACAGATTATATACAATTAAAAGTTACATAACAAATATTAAAAAAATCTGTAATTAAAAACTTACAGGTGTCTAAATCTCTGGTTCGAATTCAATGTTCTTATGATGTACGAAGGATGTATGACGGATGGTATGGTGTGCGGATCATGTGGCGATGGAGCTGATGGTGGCGATATGGAGTGGTGGCAATGGAGATGATGGTGGCGATGGAGATGATGGTGGCGAAGGAGATGGTGGCGACGGAAGACAGTGGTGGTGGTGACGGTGAGTCTGTGTACACTGTGATGTCTGCTTGAAATTTTGGGAAAGAAAGTAGATTCTTTTATTTTAGTTTGTTTTTTTCATTTGTTTACCCTAAACTTTCTATTGTTTACATAATCTACCTTGTAACTTTTTTTCTCACTTTTCTCTCTAATTACACTTTTCTCTAGAACCGGACTTTCTCTCTCTCTCTCTCTCTCTATATATATATATATATATATATATATATATATATATATATATATAACATATATATAACAGGATGCACATGATGTCATTAATCAGCCGAAATGCCACGTAATGCCACCTCAATGCCACGTTTTGCCCAGTCAATGCCACGTAATGCCTCATAAGAAATTTTAAGTTTAGGTGCCACGTATGCATGTGATGATAATTTAAAAAATGGAAACAGGTGAGGTTCGAACCTGCATATGTATAATATTTTTCAAACGCCTCAAGTAATCAAACCAACTAGGCTAATGAATCTTTTGGTTACATACTCCAAATCAGGATATATGTACATGACTGTTTTTGTAATTGTATAAATATTTTTATATTTTCTGTATTTATCTTCTTGATTAAATGTGGATATATTAGGAAAATATATATTGTGATATATTATAGGCCTATATTTAGGCCCGGTTAACAATTTGATTATATACATGATTCTATAAAATTTTATCTTAATATGTAAGGTATATATAATAAATTGTATCGGCATTACATACAAACGTAGTATACACAAATAGTTTATTAAAAGATGCAGCCGCAAAGACAATCGAAAAGGCTTACAAGAGCTAAAGATATTAAGAGTGGTGCTTCTGTTTCAAAAGGTATTATTGTGATGTTTTATGTATGTATTGTTTGTATTGTTTTTGTATTATTGTGATTTTTGTATTACTGTTTGGCGTTTTAATGTATCTAATTTTTTAAAACAGATTCACGTACCAATAAGAAAGCTAAAACTAACGATGTTGAGGTATTGGAATCAACCACATCAGGAAATCAAGAAACAGGTATTGTAGTTATTTTGTACTGTTATTGTTTCCTCAATTATTTTTTATTAATATATATATTCATACAACCTGCATGTATTCTATGTATATGTTGTATGTTTTTGGTTTTTTTATTGTAGGAAGGTAACAAACAGGCATTGTAGTTATTTTGTATATGTTGTTGTTTTGTCAATCAATTTTACCAACTGTTGTATTTGGTATGGGTAAAACTGTTTTCATTATATTTTTATTAGTAATGTGTGATTGTTTATATGATATTTGTATAATTTATATACGAATTGTAGTTTCAAAAATTGATTTTTAGATTCACCAATTCACCCACGTGATATTTTTTTTAACTATTTAATTATTTTGTGTTTTGTTTGTTACTGAACAAAAGTGACAAAGGGTTTTCAAAAGTTATTTTGTTGCTTATTAATCAATCCAGTGTTATTAAAGAAATTGTTTTGTTTTTGTAATTGTTTGGTAAATTAGTTGGGAGGAATATATTTACAGGAGGTTGTTCTGAAAAGGAGGACAATGTAGCAAAAACTCCTATATTGGAAAGTGACACACCAGGAAGACAAGGTTCATATATTATTTTGTAAATTTATTTATTTATTTATTTTTTATTGGATTTGTTTTTTTTTCAATTAATACAAAATGTTTTCATTATATTTTAAACAACAGCCGATAAAAGTCGCAGTAAGAAATCAATTGCTATGGGTAAAACTATTTTTGAAAGAAATCCTTCAGGAAGAAACTATCAAAGCCGTTCGCGGAATGTGCCAACAGTATGTGAGGGTAATATGTTTTTATTATTGTGTAATTTATATTTTTATTTAAATATTACTTTAGATACGTTTGAATTAATTTAGAATCATGTATTGTTTGGTTATAAACGCTAGATTCTTCAATCAGTAATAAGACGTTACAACAACGTTCCTCATCTTCTGCAACATGTTCAACGGGAAACACTCCATCGACGAAATTGTGTATGCCAATTGTAGAAAGCGACACACCTGGGAATCAAACTTTAAAATATATAAAGGAGTTGGAAGGTATTGTCATTTTAATTGTGTATGTTATGGTAACGGTTTAGCATTTATTATATTATTTCCCACTACCTAATAATGTGCAGGAAGAAATAGAAACTCAAAAATGAATTCTGGTAACCAAACATCTTCTTTACATTCCAAATCAAGTTCTGGGAAAATCAGAAGCACCATACATGATTCTAATTTCAAGTATCAAGGTAATAGTTCTAGAGTGAATAACTCTATTCTAGGGAAATCTCAATTTGGTGAAAGAAACATTCAAAGGAAGAGTGCCAATTTTCAAAGCAGTTCACGAGGTATATATATTGTTTATTACTATTAATAATAACAATGTTTATAAATATACTTACCAACAAATGTATGTGTAAATGTTTACAGGAGTAAACATACATGAACAACAAATAACTCCTTTAGAGAATGTTGATCCCATGATTACTAACATGGTAATAAAAGGGAGATGTATATCTATTTGGCATTCTCAAAAGTTGAATGAAGAACATGATCCATATAGTTTGGATTTTGTTTTGCAAGATGCAGGGGTAATTTGAATTTATATGCGCATAATTTATACATATTGGAAAGTATTGATCATAGAATCTAACATTTGTAACCGTATAAACAGTCCAATTGAATCCAAGTCTACATAAAAAAAGAGTTGATGTTTAAATTTGAACCACTTTTACAAGAAGGCCAATGTTATATCATCTCAAGATTTGGAGTGGCCGAAAATGGTGGTAGATTACCGTTGTTACCACACAGGTACAAAATTTGTTTCTACAAAGGGACTGAAGTGACCAGAGTTGAGCAAATAGATGATAATTACATTGGTTTTATTAATGAGCCATTCACTCATATCTTGAATACAGATAACGAGTATCATGAACATGATTGTGTAGGTATGTGTTGTTTGCTATAAAAATTTATAATTTTATATTCAAAAGGTGATGTTTTAATCTTCTTTATTTTTCGTTATTGTTGGCAGATGTTATAGGAACAGTAGTAGCTATTGGGAAAATTGTATCAGTCAATAGCCATGGTGGCCGGAAGATCCGCAGGAGTGTTATGATTGAAGATGTTCAGTATGTGTTATTCATATTTATTTACACAAAATATTATATTAATGGTGCTGTTATAATTTAAATAAACACATATCTATTTCAATCCACACAGGTCTCTCAGGATTGATTGTACATTTTGGGATAAATGGGCATTATTGTGGAATGATTACGAAGAGAAACTTGATCAACTTGGATATATAGACTTTCTATTGGTGTTGGGGAAAGTCAAATATTGGGATAGTAAGTTTTTTAATTGTTTTATAAATTTAGCGCACCATACCCGCCATTAAAATAAGTATGTTATGATTTAATTAAACTTACACATAACACAGATACGCCATCTATACATAACGCTTTATTTGGCACAAAGATTTTCATTAACAGGGATCTGCCGCCGTTGGTTTCATTCCGAAAAAGGTAACGTGAATAATACAAGTTTATATAAATAAGTACGTACTTTGTTAAAAGTTAATAAAATTCATACATAATACAGCTACGAATCGCAAGAGGGATATGACCCTAGGGAATTCAAGATTGAATCATATGACTAGGTCAGCCATGTAGTTACACCAGCTGAATTCATGCAAGGATGTGTGAAAAGATTGGTAGGCATGATTCGCAGTATTGAACCGGTAACTTTGTAAATTTTACTCTGATTATTGATTTAGGTATTTCCGACTGAAACGTGTCATTGTTTAAACATCATCAAATTTTACCTAACATTAATAACAAAAACAGGATACATGTTGTGTTGTTTACGCGACAGTTCACAGCATACAGTATGAGAGTGGTTGGACTTACATTGGTTGCAAAGTATGCAATACAAAAGTAACACCAATAACAGGAAAAGGAAGCTCCAGTTCAAAGAATAAGAATCAGTTATGGCATTGCAGAACCCACGGAGAAACATACGCAGTTGCATCCATGTACGGAATATAGTGTGTTAAAATATATTGTTGAAGCTGTAACATGTTTTCAATTATCGTATTTTAAAAACAAAACAGCTTAATCATTAATATATGTGCAGGTTAAAAATCATTGTTTGAATATTCGATGAAAGTGGATCCGCACAAGTGATTATATTTGACAAGAATATCCATAGGATGATTGGGTTTTCAGCGTGGGAGATAATGGAGAAACAAGGCATGGATACAGATGAATATTTTCCAAATGAGCTCAATGCAATAATAGGGAAACCGTATTTGTTCAAAATCAAATACACCGAATTTAACCACAGCAATAACATGCATATATATCGAAGTGAGAAAGTCACGGAAGATGCAAAAATAATCAATCACTTCAAAGATGGTTTCATAATTGATGAGGTTTAACATATTCTTTGTAAAATAAACTGAATGAAATGGTTATAATTACAATATAATTGTCACTTTTGGAATATTATTTAAAAAAATAACATTCTATTATATTTTACAAAACAGGATTCTGACGATGAGTTGCAAGGAGCTGAAAATGAATTAGAAGATTTAGAATCAGAAAATGAAGATGCAACAGAAGACGCACATATTAGTGAAGAAAAGTCCTCATGTTTAGAAGATGTAGTAGATGAAGATGAAATTGCTAATAAAAATGTGGATTACAACAACGAAGAAGCATTAGATGGTTTATATGATTTTCAAGGTGACGTGGATACACACGAGTTTGCGACAAAAGATACAAAAGATGAATTTACAACAACAATTTCGAATGAAAATGAGGTATGATACATAATGTTTTTTTTTTTAAAAAAAACTATGACACAAAGAATTACAATGAGTTTAAATATAAATATGTGAATCTGTTGACTAATATTTTTATAGGATGGGAAAAATAATAAGGCAACTCCTGTTAAGAAAATACCTCACTCGGCAATAGATCCATTAGAAAGTAGAATAGAAGATGAGAATGAAGAAAACAATTTAGCAAAAAGAATTGTACCAAATATTTTGGAGTAGTGTATTTAATTATCTTCACCAAAACATGTTTTGAATATTGTTTAAACGATTTTTTATGGATTATTTTTAAATATTGGATATTGGTTGCTTCTGGATTTACGTTGAAAAAATGTGTTAAAAGTTTATTTCATATATATTTATTGTTGGTATTGATGGTGTTGTTGTGTCACTCCAACAATATTGGCAGTCGTATTTACAATCCTGCAATATGAAATTCACAATTTCAAAGCATTCTATTCAGTTGTATTTACAATCCTGCTATATCAAATGTTGACATAAGATTAACCAAAACATATTTAAGTTGCATAATATCAAAAACAACCTTAAATCGTCACCATTCATAAGCATATACACACCAACTACTAAGTTTCATCATGTCAACAAATATAAGCATCTAACCAAAAAAACAACATTAAAATGTCATTCATGAAACATATCCTTTTTCCTAACAAACATGGAAAACAGGATACTCTAAATCATCTTCAGAATTTATACACATGAACTTAAATCTTATCATCTTTCCATACTCAAACAAACAATCTTCAAAAAAATGGCTCTAGTCACCTAATGCGTTCACGTGATTAACTCGGTATGGATTTTCTGTATGATAATCAACCTTAATTCGCATCATGTATTCTACTGCGTCATTCCTAAACAGTGCAGCTTGAAAAAAATGCAAAGGATGATTAACAAGAAAATCAGCTGGAATAGCCTGTTGTTTAACAATTACCAATATATATATATATATATATATATATATATATATATATATATATATATATATATATATATATATATATATATATATATATATATATATATATATATATATATATTTGCGTTCATGTGGTGACCAACTTTAACATAAAAACAATAAGAACCAATAAGAACAAGACATGTGTCATTTTTAATTAATATATAAATAAATAAAAGAAAAAAATACAATTAAAGTGTTAATAGACTCGAAAGGGTATCTTTGGTATTTAACCACCCTTATCAGTTATTCATTTAACCCTGGAATCAACACTTTTTTCTCATTAAATCAAACGGCCCATATGAAGAGAAAACATACGCCTACTTCTCTTTCAACTGCAAATAATCACCATACCGATCCAGTCATGCTTATTCAACAACAAAATAACGTCCCTTAAATCTCTCTCAGCCGCGATCGAAGTTATCCACTATCTTTTTTTCAGCGATTAAACCACCCATCACACCGGCTGCCTACAAACCACCCTATCATATTAACATATACCATAGAAGATTTCATCATGACCTTATTTAACCACCGACAACATGTCCCGTCGTGATTTGTTCAACGGCTGATACATGATTTGATTTTAGTCGAACCGTGTCCGACACACATGTTAGTATATATTTGTTTGTTTATATTTCTTTTCATTGTGTTTTGTTAGATTATTTTTTGAAATGATCACATATTCACATGATGCTCTATTAGTACTAAAAAAACTTATATGTTTGTAAACGATATATATGTTCCAAAAAAATCATAGCTAGAATTGATACATCGAAAAACGAACCATTAAGCGAAACCCATAATTCAATGTTTGCTTGTTTGTATCAGATCTTGGATTTTTTTTTGCTTCTAAAATGTGTTGTTTCTGCATTTATTCATGTGGATTGTTCTTTTAAGTGTGGTGTTTGCACTTTATTGGTTCATTTTAGTTGTTAATTGGTTTACTGATCTATGTGGTTTCTATTTATGTTCCCTTGTTTTGTGATGTATATGCTTTTTAAAATAAACATGCTGTTTAATTTTTTTAAATTGTGCAGCTTTTCGTCAAATTGGTCGTTGAAACTTCTTTTTAGTTGTAAGTTGAGCAGGGACGGATATAAAGGGGGGGTGTAAAACCCTAAAATTCGTAAACATGTTAAATGACCCTAATGCCCTCATTATAAATCCGTAAAATAAGAAAGCTCGTTAATTTCGTTAATCACTTAAATGTTTACACAAGACCTTGAGAATAAAACTTACACTTACATAATAAAATAAATATAACACAACATGAAGTTAATTGGACCCTTTTATGTACATATTGCAAATAATTAAACCAAATCATAACTAACATATGGTAATTAAGGAAATTAAATCAATCTTTGATACACTCCTTGAAACTCGTCCAAATGAAACGTCCCCTTTTGTTCAGCCCTAAGTCACACTCCAAGTTATCCCATTTAATTTTCATTACTCTCATAATTATAATTACCACTTACCTATTCAATATAAATCACAAGAAAACCCTAATACTCCTCCACCCAAAAGTGACGGCAAACACTCCCTTTCTTCTCCATTTTTCTGTCGACAACAAAGTGGTTCCAAGGGAGATTAGTACGTGGTCGTACAGCCGATGTAATCATGAGTATTGGTGCGAAGGTCTTGCTTGGTGGTCGTAGGCTTTGGCTGAAATCTGGTCGTGGGTTTTGCTAGACGAAAGGAGGCTCGGGTTGCTTTGTTTTGGTCATGTTTCTTCCTCTCTCACGCTGCAAGGTAATCACGTCTTGTCCGTCTTTGCTTCCTGCTTTGTGACGTTGTGTTTGTCCCTCCATGCGCACACATTTATACAAGTTAACATGTCTTATAAAATGTTATATCAAAGCTACGTAAAATCTTTAAAGGTAAAATGAATGTCGACCCTATGCTTTTGTTTAAGTCGTTTTGGACCTTCCCTCTGCGAATGCATGCTCTCGTTAAATCATTGTCTCATGAAATCATGGTGTTGGTGCTAAGTATGTCGAATGAAAATAAGCATAATATGTTGGCATTAAATCTGTTACAACCTGAAATCACACGACATGCCATCTTTTTGTTTGTGTTGAGTTTGAATGAATTGAATCATACGTGTATATGCAAGGTAATAGGGTTAACGACTAGTACATGGAATAAAGGAGTCACGTTTGTTTTGGAATTTATAAAAACATATTTCTGTTCAGTTAAAGTGTGGTCAAATAGCGTACTTTTGGTCTTGTGGAGGGGTAAGTTTAAGGGTGATCGCGGGATTAACGGTCGGGTTGTTTAGTGTTTTGAAAGGGCCTTGGGGTAGTCAAGCCGGGGGTTAATCATAATATATTTTTACTAAGTCGTGAATGTTGATTGTTTGAACCGCTTGGCGGGCTTGAATATTGATCGAGCATGTTAACATTTAAATTGAGAATTTTAAACAAAAAAAATTGAAATATATTAAATAGTAAATTTAATTTACATTTTAAACCTTAGACTTTGGTCATGGACCCATGCAAACCCTAAACTTTGGCAAGTTGTCATTTTGACCCTAATCTTTGGAATCTATCATATTTGACCTCTAAATTTGCTATATTGTCATATTAAACCCTTAAATTTGACCATTTATCATTTATAACCCCATATGTTTTGCTAATTAATAATTATTACCTTAAAGTATTTATTTCGGTCCATTACTAAAAATAAGAATACGCTTAATAACTCTAAAAAGAATATTAATACGATTTATATAAGCAATAAATCCGTTATGATTCAAATGAACTAATAAGTATTATACGAACCGTAATCCGTGTAGATTCGTTGAAGGAGACGTGACGTTGTATCGTTGTGTTCATTCATTCGTTTGCTTTCCTTTCATCGGCGTTAAGGTACAGATATTCTATCCCTTTTCAGTAGGGATTTCTCATGACCTTTCGATCCTTTGACTTTGTTTCACTTATGATATTCCTTTGCTATGATTTTCTTATGCTATGATCCTTTTGATATGATTCCGACATAATCCTTTGATATGATTCTGTTCGCTATGATATTCGTTTGTTATGATTATGAACTTCTGATTATGAACCTTATGATTATGAACCATCTGATTATGAACCTCTGATTATTAACTTATGTTATGGAAACCTGATATGAACCTTTAACTTCTGAACCTTTGATATGAACCCTTATGATATGATTATGCTTTGACCCTTCAGTTTGATACCCGAGCCAAATATGTGTTCCTAGTCATGAAGGTAACATGACCGTGTCATTGATGCACCAATGGCATGACTCCAGTGTGTACGAGTGATGTTGCACACCGTCCCCATTGAGCTCACTATATGTATATGATTTGGCCACTATGTTTCCGGGGGGCGTATGGATGCATCCTAGATATGATATGATATGAGAGGATATGATTTGATATGATATGATTTATATGGTGAATGATGTCGTGTGCAATACGCGTCTTCACAGTCTGGGAGCTAGCTACTCCATTGGTTACTGAGGTCTCCCCTCCTATTATGTATGGTATTCCGAGGTCACCCCTCCGAATACAATGGTTACTTATGATATGATATGATATGATATGTTCCGGGCTCGTGGTAGATTTCTGACAACCCTTACACTTTTGATATACCTATACTGTACTTTCTGTATTCCCCAACACACCATATTCTGTATTAATTGTTCATTACTCAGTACCCTTATATGACTCTAATATATATACTCTCATTCCGTTACTTCAGACTATCGTTCCATTCACGTACCGGGTTATTATATGTTTATTGGATTTGATTATGATATTCATGTTTTATGCGACTACAGATTACCCTGCTATGATATGATTTATATACGGTTATCTGATTTACCTGTTGTCAGCTGATGATATGTGATCTTACTGTTATGTGACCCTCTGATTTGTCTGTTCATCATGTGTACTTCGTTCAGTTAATCTCGTAGACTATGACTATCCGTTGTATCCTTATCTGCTTATTGTTGACCTGCCATGTTTACATTTCTGTCTATGCTATGGATTGATTGGGTAAACGTTTCCACTTATGACGTTTGGCTTGTTAACTTATTTAATTACCCTGCTATATTCCTAGTTCATTTAATTATAATGTTCATACTGTATTCCTATTTGTTACGCGTAACTGCCATGTTTTGACTGCTGTTAGTACTTCCGCTGTTATGATACTGGTTATGTTTTCAACTAAGGGTTTTTGACATGTATGATTTCAATGCTCACTTATTAATTAATTGCTTCCGCTTTCCTTTAGATTTCGGTTTGACTTGTATGTTTTCTGATTTCCTGAATTTATTGTATGCCATATATATGTGTTGTGTAGATACGACGTCTGCTATGTTTGTATATGTTTCAGTACTTGTATGCCTGGTTTGTATGTGCTTGTATATATGTCATCGATGCTTTGCTTTGCTTCGTTCTCTTTGTTATCTGTTCTGTTTGGATATCTGTATAATTGTGTTCCGCAGGATCCTCCTTGACTCATTGTTTCCCTTTCGTTGCGACCTTGTTATCAGCTTCCTTATTTCATTTCGCATTTCTGATTTTATTTAGCTTTCGTTTCGTTATATCTGTTCACTGGGCTTTTTAAGCTCAGCCGCATTTCTTTTCCTGCGGCAGGTTTTAGGATTGAAGATGGGCTTTGATGGGCTGAGAGTTGGATTATCTGTGTGGACCGACCCTAGTTACCTTATTATTTTGGACTTATTTTGAAGAGCTTTTGTTTTGAGATTTTATTTCATTTTGGGTATTGTATTTTCCTTGTCAGTCAATTGTTTATATGATTTGATACTTCATTTTAAGGTTTTCCTTTGTAAATATTTTATTTGTATGTTCTGATATGACACCAGAATGTGATACTTCTACCCTTGTCGGGTTGGGGTGTTACAATTATGGTATCAGAGCAAAGGTTTCGTCTTGTTGACCTTAGGATTGACCTGTGAGGACTTGGGTAGACACTAGGTTTCTGTCTGTTCTGATTCCTTCCGATTCCTTTTGATTGTCGTTCAGATTTGACTTCGATATTCTCTTGTCTTCGCTGAATTGACCTTCTTCCTTTCGCATTTGATTTTGTTTGATTTGCCTTCGCACATCTGTTTGTCGATCGTTAGATGGAGACAACTCTTGGAGTAGAAGGTGATGGTGCTGACCCTGCGTTGCTGCTGCAGTTCCTGAGCTGGAGAGGTTCGTGAAGCAGAAGCCGCACCCGACTGCCATGCTGCTGGAGACATCAGGATGCTGCTGAAGAGAGCTGGACGGATCAACCAAAGGCGCGAAGACGGTGACAAGATTCAACTGGTGGCTGAGAAGATTCATCTACTTCCGATTTGTTTGTCACGCGTTTTGAGGTGGTTTAATATTTTGTTATGTGATGTTGATCAGTACTACTTTTCTTTGATCTGTCGGAACTCGGTTTGAATCGTGAAGTTTATCGTTTATGATTTTGGTGATATCTCAGCTTTTCTTTTGGATCGTCAGTAATGAGTCATGAGGAACCGTTTTGTGCAAGTTGGTGGTTTTCTTTCCTTATGATATGGTAAGTTGTTTGATGTAGTTTATGCTGTACGTATGTGAATCTGGTCTGCTTGGGTATGCTACTTGATATCTGTATGTGATATGTTTTGTGTGATATTGGTTATGTGATTTGTCATGACCCAGGACAGAATATGATGACAATAAGGACTTGTTATATGATGCAAGTATTATGACGCCTGATCAACGTGATAATACCGAGATCATATAATTTGAACTTATTGAAATCATACTACATCTTGGGAAATTCCTGGGTTTGGTACGTGAATGGAATATGACTTGTATCCGTTATTTGTCACTCATGTTCGATTGATATTCTGTACCTCTTTGCGAGATTCTCACCGACATCTGATACATGTAAGTTTTGTACGCTTTGGAGCCGGAATCGTTATGATCTATGTGAGACTATGGATTGCTACATCTGCCTTGAACTTGTACGTCTCTGTGTACCTCTGCGACTTTCATTTTCGAGGACGAAAATTTTCTTTTAGAGGGGAAGAGTTGTAGAACCCTAAAATTCGTAAACGTGTTAAATGACCCTAATGCCCTCATTATAAATCCATAAAATAAGAAAGCTCGTTAATTTCGTTAATCACTTAAATGTTTACACAAGACCTTGAGAATAAAACTTGCACTTACATAATAAAATAAATATAACACAACATGAAGTTAATTGGACCCTTTTATGTACATATTGCAAATAATTAAACCAAATCATAACTAACATATGGTAATTAAGGAAATTAAATCAATCTTTGATACACTCCTTGAAACTCGTCCAAATGAAACGTCCCCTTTTGTTCGGCCCTAAGTCACGCTCCAAGTTATCCCATTTAATTTTCATTACTCTCATAATTATAATTACCACTTACCTATTCAATATAAATCACAAGAAAACCCTAATACTCCTCCACCCAAAAGTGACGGCAAACACTCCCTTTCTTCTCCATTTTTCTGTCGACAACAAAGTGGTTCCAAGGGAGATTAGTACGTGGTCGTACAGCCGATGTAATCATGAGTATTGTTGCGAAGGTCTTGCTTGGTGGTCGTAGGCTTTGGCTTGAAATCGGTCGTGGGTTTTGCTAGACGAAAGGAGGCTCGGGTTGCTTTGTTTTGGTCATGTTTCTTCCTCTCTCACGCTGCAAGGTAATCACGTCTTGTCCGTCTTTGCTTCCTGCTTTGTGACGTTGTATTTGTCCCTCCATACGCACACATTTATACAAGTTAACATGTCTGTTAGGAATTAGTAATTCCCGGTATTAAAGAGTCGGTCACCTCAAGTATATGTAATCGTTAGAATGCTCGTAGTCATAGATATATTTAGTTAAGTAGTATTTTGTTAAGTAACACCGTGGAGGACGGACGGGTCTTTACTCACTGTATGCCTGATCCACAGCCCGTCGTGTGGCGTTTTATGTAAGACTATAAATACTCTCTACCTCCCAAGGTAGAGAGTTGGAGCTCATAATAATATCTTTCACTTTCTCTCACTAAGTTCCCTAAACCTCTAACTTTCTCTCTCTAGAATTCCACTTATTCGCCCACTTTGTGTTATGGTTTGATGTGTATGTGAAATCCAATATCCTACAATTGGTATCAAGAGCCATGGTTAGATCATATCTTGCACATCTTTGGATTTCTAGTGGTTTTTAGGTGGTTTTGAGTTTGAAAAAGTTTAGTGGTTTGTGCATCATTTGGTTGATTTCTTGTGTTAAAGCTTGGATTTTGTTAGTACTTTTATGTTTAGAATCATCACAAGTGTTTAGGTTTTCATTTGGTAAGCTTGAATCATCTTGGTTGGGTTGTTTTGGATTGAAAAGTGATGTTTATGTGGTTTTTCTTGCTAGCGACTTGATATACAGATATCTTTCTTCGTAGCGACTTGCTTCACAATTTTGTAGCGAGTTACAGTTTTGGAGCTAGCGACTTAGACCTAGCGATTAACAGTACAAGTAGTGGACTCTCCACTACGGGTAGCGACTTGGTCTGTAGCGAGTTGCTCTTTAGCGACTTGAGTAGCGAATTGCTGCCAAAATTTTGCTAGCGACTTGAGGCTTAGCGAGTTACTACTTAGTGACTTGCATTATTGTCTAGCGACTTGGGACTTTAGCGACTTGGGGGTGTAGCGAATTAGGTGTTAGCGACTTGGTGCATTATCTTCTAGCGACTTGGGTGATTGTTTACGGTTTTCTCTTGATTTAGTAAAATCCCGTGAAAGAATCTATTTATCGGTTTAATCATAGAGTTATAAAATCCCGTATAATCTGTTAACATGTCTACCAACGTTCCTACTATCATCTCCACAGTTGCCGAGGATGTTCAAGCAGCTGGTTCAGATACTCGTCCACCCATGCTTGACCCTGACTACGATTCTTGGGCTCAACGAATCAGATTGTGCTTGCCTTGGAAAGGAAAATGGTGTCAACATTCTCAAATCCATTGATGAAGGACCGTATCGAGTTGAGACGACTAGAGATGTACTTGATACTGCTGAAGATGGAACTCCGATTTACGGAATGGACAGACCAAAGATGTATGATGAGCTTGATGATAAGGAGAAAAAGAGATTCGATGCTGATATCAGGGCTTCTAACATTGTTCTTCAAGGTCTTCCTAAAGACATCTACAAGCCGATCAATCACAACACCGAAGCAAAGGCAGTATGGGATAATGTCAAGATGCTTCTCTCAGGTTCAGAATTAACTATGGAAGACAGAGAATCACAACTCTATGACGAATTTGAACACTTCAAGATGAAACCAGATGAGAGTGTCTATGAGTACTATGTGAGATTTCATAAGTTGGTGAATGACATGAGGAACATCAGAATGACTATGCCTAACATTCAATTGAACTCAAAATTTGTGAACAACATGAATCCCGAATGGCACAAGTTTGTCACCTCTGTGAAGCTCACTAAAGGATTGAAGAATACAAACTATGAGCAACTCTATGCCTTCCTCCTTCAGAATGAGAGACATGCTATGTTTGAAAAATTGGTTCTTAATCAGTTCAAAACCAACGAGGGAGAGACAAGCTCGTCTAATGACTCAACTGCCTTCTATTCAAACATCGGAATCACAACCAAAGCCTCACAAGTCATACCCATGGGAAATGGTAATCACAAACTAATTCATGATCCTATGTTCAAACAAGGCGTCTTTGATGCACACGTGGGTAATTTCATTAATCAACTAGCTCTTCTGATCAGTCAAAACATGAATTCTCTCCCACACACCAATAACAACCTCGAGCAGCATCTAACCCACACAATCAAGCTCTTGTTAAAGATGGGAGGATCGTGGTGCAACCAGTTCAGGAAAGACAGTATGATCAGGGAAGAGGTGGAGCTGGTAGAGGTTATGTTGGTAATCAGAATCGAGGAAGGAATGGTAATCAAGGTCAAGTTAAGCTGATCAAATGTTATAATTGTGGTGGTGAGGGACACATTGCAAGGAATGCACATCTCCAAAGCGTCCACGAGAATCTTGATTACTTCAGAGATAAGATGTTGCTTGTGCAAGCTCGGGATAATGGTGCTGCTTTGGATGAAGAGGAATTGTTGTTTCTAGCTGAGGGCAATGCCAAGACCTATGATGCAGATGTGGATGAGTAGCCTATTCAGGAGATAGGTCACAATCATCAGAATGCCTTTCAAGTCGCTGATTGTGATGCATACGACTCCGATGTGGATGATGGACCTACTGCACACACAATCTTTATGGCTAGCATTTCTCCAATGGTTTCTCCCAAGGTCTCCTCTTCACCACAAGCTGGCCCATCCAAAGACAAACTCATCTCAGAGGTACTAAAACTATACGATGAGTCTGATGTGCAAAAGATGCATGACAAAGTACTATCAACTGAAACTTTTGTATCAAATATTGAAAATATGGGTAATATCAATGTTGTCCCATATGATCAATATGTGAAACAAAGTGAAAGTGAAGTTGTACCAAGTGATGCATCTCCTGCGGTCAACAATGACTATATTTTTGATGAATACACTTTGCTGTGCCCCTGATGAGTCTGTAATGTCCGAACTAAATGCCTATAAAGAACGTGTTGCTATTTATGAACAACGTGCTAAATTTGAGTTGACCACTCGTGAGCAGGAAATGGATGACCAAGTGCGTACAATCATTAGAAAAAGTAATTTTTTAGAAGAAGTATTAAAACAAGAGTTAAATTCCTTGCAAGAAAAGCTTTCTAAAACTGCTAAGCAAAAACAAGAACTTCAAGAAAATGTGAAAATGCTTAAGCAAGAATTTAATGCAAAGGAATCAAAACTCTTGAAAGATTTTTCTAATCTGAAAACTTTGAAAAACAAACTTGAAAACAAGTTGTACATACAAGGGAACACCATTCAGATTGCTCACATGATCACTAAGCATAGGGTCCTAAGCGATAAGCATAGCATTCCCCTTGTTGAGGAACCAAATCCAGAGGTCATTAAAAGGGCTAGAAATGCTCATAAGGTTCTTTATGATGGCAATGAAATCCTTAAACCTAGACAGAAACCTAGTTGCGTTGAGTGCACTGAGGAAGATAAGAAATCAGATGAAGTCACTAGGGAAAAGATGAACAAGAAATTAGATGATCCTAAATGTAGAGAGAAGAAAATAAAGATCACTCCCCATGATTACAAGAAGGAAAATTGGATTTCCTTGAACATGTTTAAACCTCAGACATTGTTGACTCCCGAACAAGTTTTCTGGAAAATGGATTTAGATAAGCGAAAAGCTGAAAATATTGTTGAAACAAACCCTCCTCTTTGGAAAATGCCTAAAGCGACTGTGTATCCTCCTAATACACCAATGCATCTTGTTCCTAGAACAATTGCCACTAAAAGCAAGACCTTAATTAGCCAATATGTTATACTTCAACTATTTGTTGATTTTGAGAAAACTTGCAAGAAAAGGATCACACCCACTGGTATTACGGAAGGAGAAAGGGGTTTTGAGCAAATGAAAGAATGTTATTTAACCGAGGTCATGCCTTTCTTTAAACTTCTAAAAGATCACTTTGAGAGTCTTAAAAGGGGATAGAAACTGATATTAAGGGAATGGAAAAGGAATTTGATGCAATGATAGTTGAAGTTAGTGACTATGAGCGAGCACTAAAATATAATGAGATTGAGAGGAAGAACTTGCAAACACTAAATGAGAACCGATTTCGAATGTATTGCTCAGGATGTGTTTTCACTTTGCTACAAATTGTTCCATTAATGCTTCCAAATTTCATGAATTATCGGTTGCACTGAAAGTCTCCCATGATCGTGTCATTGAGCTTGAAAAAACTAATTCCGAACTAAACGAGAAAATTGAACTGGATGATCACGACAATTTGGTTAAACATTTTTCTAAACTAGAAGTTGAGCATTTTAATTTACAACTAAAATATCAACATCTTAAAGAAAATGTCAAAACTTCAAATATCAAGACATCCTCGGATGCTCCAGAGTTTGATGCAGTTTTTCAAATTAACAAACGTGATGAACAGATTCAAGCTCAGTGCAACACGATGAGAAAGTTGAAAGCCCAAATCTCTCAATTAAAGGGTCAAACGAACAATATGACAGGCTCCCAAATGCCTCCTCCTTTAGATTCTCGGAATTCTCAAACTTTTCATCTTCAAAACTTAGTTGATGCCTTACAAAAGGAAAACGAGAGTTTTCTAGAAGAAAATGAAAAAGTTAAACGACATTTTAAAGAGTTATATGATTCAATGAAAGTCACCCGTGACCAAAACAACGAAAAATAACGTCTTTACAAAAGGAAATTGAGAATCTGAGAAGTCAGGGAAATGGGAAACCGCCACTTGTTTTCAATAAGAATGTTGTCTCAAAGTCACCCTTAGACTGCAAATACACTGTGATAGTTAAATATATTCCTCCTCATCTTAGGAATAATGAACATGCTTTTCATGACTATTGTGCTCACCTTAAGGATAGTCTAGAATGTCTCCGTGAGATTGTTGAAGAGGATTTCATTAATAAACCTCTTGATAGAGAAATTAGGTTTGCTTGCCTCCAGGCCAAACGATCTCAAGAGTTGCTATGTGTAATTGCAACATGTCCAAAACCCTTAGGTGAAAAGGCAAATTTGTGAAGCCTTGTTCTATGCCTAGTGCCAAGCAGGAAATCCGTTCTATGCCCAGTCTTAAGAAAGGAAACACTAATGTGCCTTCAAGTAGTTCAGATTCGAGATATGTTAGTGCTAAGAAAATGAACTTTAGTGTGCCTGCAAAAAGCTCAAATCACAGTCTTAAGAAAGTATACACTAATGTGCCTTCTAGTACTTGAGATCCTTGCACATCAAGTTCGGGAATGCAAAAATTAGATCAACCAACTAATGTTCCCATTCCCTCTACAGGAGTAATCAATGACATTAAAGCAAGCAGGTCAAAGTCTCAAGACAATACAAGGAATGATAGGACCTTGCAAGCTAAAATGTGCATTGGAAGAGAGTAGAAGACCAACCTAGGAACTTTAAGCTTGAGTTGAATAAAACGAATCGTGTTGATTCTAGTATTAGCCTTAGGCGTAATGTAATTAATTCGAATTCTGATACTATTTGCAAACCTTGTAATGATGTCTGCTTGAATTATGTTGCTAATCATGAATGTGGTGTGAATGCTTTGTCTAATGATGTCAAATGCCCAGTTAAAATTGTTAATGCTAATAAGGCAAAAAGGCAAAAATGAAAGATTGTTAGAAAAGCGAGTGGAAACCCACAGGGAAGAAATTTTATAAAGATAGGTTATTATTGGATACCTTTTGGCCATAAGAATAATCGGTTTTCTTCTCAAACTGCTAAGATTATGCCCACTAGAAAATGGATGCCTACTTGGTAGAACTATTCCCTTAAGAAGTGAACATACTTTGAATAGGTCAAATACTGACACCAGCATTGCATCTATTCCCAATGATTCCATTGCTTCTACTTCTGATATGGATGTTTCTATTTCGATGTGGGTGTTCCAATTCTTGTTACTAACCAAGTGGAACCCTTTCTTGCATGGGGATCCCAATTATCATGTTATCCATTCTTGTCTGTGTTCAACTGCAGATCGTTCAAATCGTTACGTGGTACCTGGACTCAGCCGTTCCAAGCATATGACTGGAGACCGGTCGCCGCTCATGAACTTCGTGAGCAAATTCATCGGGACAGTTAGATTCGGTAATGATCATTTCGGTGCAATTATGGGTTATGGTGATTATGTTGTTGGTGATAGTGTTATCTCTAGAGTATACTATGTGGAAGGTCTTGGTCATAATCTGTTCTCTGTCGGTCAATTCTGTGATTATGATCTAGAAGTAGCCTTCAGAAAACATACTTGTTTTGTTAGAGAACTTGATGGTAAGGAACTTTTAAGAGGAACTCGTGGTTCAAATCTTTACACCATCTCTATAGAAGATATGATGAAGTCTTCTCCAATTTGCTTGCTGTCAAAGGCTTCAAAAACAAAGTCATGGTTATGGCATCGACGTCTCAATCACTTGAACTTCGGCACCATCAATGATCTCTCTAGAAAGGACTTAGTTGTAGGTTTACCTCGACTAAAGTATGAAAAGGATCATCTTTGTTCAGCATGTCAATTGGGAAAAAGCAAGAAGTATGCCCATAAACCCAAACCTACTAACTCTGTCATAGAAGTTCTTCATACAATTCATATGGATTTATGTGGACCAATGAGAGTGCAGAATATCTTTGGGAAGAAATATGTGTTAGTTATAGTTGATGATTACTCTAGATTCACCTGGGTCAAGTTCTTAAGGACAAAGGATGAAACTCTTGATATCATCATCAAACTCATCAAACAGGTGCAGGTTCGACTTAACAAAACCGTCAGAATTATCCGGACAGACAATGGAACCGAGTTTGTTAACAAACAACTTAGTGAATTCTATGAAAGCATTGGAATCAGCCATCAAAGAAGTGTTCCACGAACTCCTCAACGGAACGGTGTAGTTGAAAGCGAAATCGAACTCTTGTAGAAGCCGCTAGAACAATCTTGATTTACTCAAAAGTTCCAATGTTTCTCTGGGCTGAAGCTATTGCCACTGCATGCTACACACAAAATCGTTCCCTGATTCACACTGTTCATGGAAAGACACCATATGAACTTGTCCACAATAGAAAACCTAATCTCTCTTTCCTTCGTGTGTTTGGAGCATTGTGCTATCCAACTAATGAGGGTCAAGACTTAGGCAAACTTAGAGCTAAAGCAGACATTGGAGTATTTGTAGGGTATGCACCAAACAAAAAGGGATACCGAATCTACAACAAAAGAAACCGAAACATCATGGAAACAATTCACGTTACGTTTGATGAGCTGACCGGTCAAACGGCTCTGAACAATTCATTCGGACCCGCACTTCAAATCAGTCCAATTGGTTCATCCCTTGTTCCAAACTCTTCTCAAGAAACTCCATATGTACCTCCATCCGAAGATGATTTAAAGAAATTGTTTGATCCTATGTTTGATGAACTTTATGATCCGAGTACTAATGAGGTGTTGATCCCTACAACGGAGGCTGCTCATATTCCAGTGAATGAAGTCAATCCCTCAGTCTCAATATCTTTAAGTCAAGAAGCACCTGCTACTGATCCTTCAGTCTCATCAACAAATCATCATTCTTCAAATGTACATCATGGAACTGTTTCTGGCATCAATGATGAAGTTAATCCCTTTGCTACTCCCGAAGATGCTCCGTTTGAAAACATATTTGCTCCTGAATCTTCATCAGAACCATCTTCTTCCGGAGACATCAACTCTGCTACTTCAGTCCCTCAACAACTACCACATGAACACCTGAGAAAATGGACTCACGATCATCCATTAGACAACATCATTGGAAATCCCTCTCGTCCAGTATCCACACGGAAACAACTTGCAACCGATGCCTTATGGTGCTTCTTCAACTCCGTACTCTCTAAGATCGAACCAAAAGATGTTAAAACCGCCATGAATGAAGATAGCTGGTTCAATGCTATGCAAGATGAAATTCATGAGTTCGATCGACTAGATGTATGGGAGTTAGTACCTGCTCCAGATTGTGCTATGATTATTGCTCTAAAATGGATCTTCAAAGTGAAACTTGATGAGCATGGTGATGTGTTGAAGAACAAGGCTCGATTAGTTGCTAAAGGATACCGTCAAGAGGAGGGTATAGACTTTGAAGAATCTTTTGCTCCTGTGGCTCGAATCGAGGCAATTAGAATCTTTTGGCTAATGCTGCAAGTAAGAACATGGTAGTCTATCAAATGGACGTAAAGACGGCATTCCTGAACGGAGATCTTAAAGAAGTCGTCTACGTCAGCCAACCTGAAGGATTTGTAAATCAAGAGCATCCTACTCACGTTTATCGTTTGAAGAAGGCCCTTTACGGTTTAAAGCAAGCTCCAAGGGCATGGTATGATACACTGTCAAAGTTTCTTCTATCAACCGGATTTAGCAAAGGAGCAGTTGATCCAACATTGTTCACCAGGAAGTCGGGCAAACATTTAATTCATGTTCAAATTTATGTTGATGATATTATTTTTGCCTCGACTGACCCAATGGAATGTGATCGTTTTTCTAATGAAATGAGTTCAAAATTTCAAATGTCAATGATGGGACAAATGTCATTTTTCTTGGGATTACAAATTTCGCAAAGTCCCGGAGGCATTTTCATAAATCAATCTAAATATGCAACTGAGATCTTAAAGAAATTTGGATTTGATTCAAGTGACCTGTTGACACTCCCATGATTGATCGAACCAAACTAGATGAGGACCACTCAGGGATCATGATTGACCAAACAAAATATCGTAGTATGATTGGATCCCTGATGTACCTCACAGCTAGTAGACCAGACATCTTGTTCATTGTTTGCATGTGTGCTAGATATCAGGCTAAGCCTACTAAAAAGCACCTTGAAGCGGTTAAACGGGTTTTCGGTATCTCCAAGGAACCATCAATATGGGACTTTGGTACCCGAAGGACACCGGTATGTCACTAACGACCTATGCAGATGCTGATCATGCAGGGTGTCAAGATACTCGTCGAAGTACATCTGGAGGTGCTCAGTTTTTGGGTGATAAGCTTGTGAGTTGGTCTTCAAAGAAGCAAATGAGTACTTCTATTTCCTCTACAGAGGCTGAATACATAGCCATGTCATCTTGTTGTGCTCAAATCTTATGGATGAGATCTCAATTATCTGACTATGGCTTTGAATTCAACAAAATCCCTCTGTACTGTGATAATAAAAGTGCTATTGCTCTCTCATGCAACAACGTTCAACACTCAAGAGCAAAGCATATCGACATTCGACATCATTTCATCAGGGAACAAGTGGAAAAAGGTGTGGTGGAACTCTATTTTGTGAGATCTGAATATCGGTTAGCGAGACATCTTCACCAAAGCTCTTCCAAGAGAACGTTTTGAGTTTATTCTTCCACGTCTTGGCTTGAAAAGTCTTCAACCAGAAACACTCAAACGTCTTGAGGAGGAAGACGAGGAGTAAAGGTCTATCTTCATCTATCTCTTGTATATATCTATTCGAAAATCAAAATACAAAATTATAAAACCTTTAAAAACCATAAAAATCGAAAAATTCGAAAAATCTTCAAAAATATTGTCATTTTGTCATGCGTTTTCTCGGTTCGATAATATCTACGGTCTTTGTGCTGTCATTCAAAGAATGACACGGGACTTTAGATGTTGATCGAATTTCAAAAAAAAATCAAAAATCAAAAATTATTTTTGGGAGAAGGAGAAACAATGGTTTATTGTCATTTCAGGCAGTAACCCGCTTTTTAAAGGAAAGAACAGAGCCATACTTTATCATGTTTTCAAAATTCCATGCTCTGATTCTTTAAACATTTATCTGCTGAAAACTAACTGCTTTGAAAAATAACTCAGTCTCTATTTTTGATAATCATCTGGACTTATTTGTCAAAATATCAATCTCTCAATCAACAACCTATGTCATTGATTGAGGGGGAGAATGATTTCAATTAAATTAAAAAGTT
Source organism: Chrysanthemum makinoi (assembly GCA_910596185.1). Taxonomy (NCBI): domain Eukaryota; kingdom Viridiplantae; phylum Streptophyta; class Magnoliopsida; order Asterales; family Asteraceae; genus Chrysanthemum; species Chrysanthemum makinoi. The sequence goes on from OU343217.1 coordinate 135,754,275, forward strand.
ATTTGGCATTCAATTGTTTTCAAAAGATATTCAAGCATGTTTTATCAATGGAGTCTAAAGTCTTAAAATCCGATCATTATCAGTTAAAAAGCTTTCATAATCAAGTCACAATTCTCCTTAAAAGCTTTCAAAATCAATTTAAATCTATAAGAGATCACAAATCTCAAATGATTTGATAATTGTGATCGGGGAGAATGTGTGATTTAAATTGGATTTAAACTGATAATTCGGTAAATGGTTTTATAAGGATGTACAAGCTCTCCTTCCCACATATGACAAACGATTTCAAGTTTTCCATGCACATGTTGAGGGGAGCATCTATCTTAAACCTATGATTTGAAACGTGATAACTTATCTTAAGGTGCAGGTTCCCTCCAGTATGTGCAAAACTCTTAGGTGAAAAAGGCATGAGCCTTGTTCTATCTAGTGCAAAATCCTTCTATGTCTTAAGAAACACTAATGTGCTTCATAGTTGATTCCAGATATGTTATGCTAAGAAAATGAACTTTAGTGTCTCAAATCACTAAGAAAGTCACTAATGTGCCTTCTAGTACTTGATCCTTGCACAAAGCTCAGAATGAAAAATTCACTAACATATGGAGGCACATATTGAGGGAGCAAAATCATGAAAACCTCATCCTTCCCCAAAATGCTTTATCTACTTGATTCGATTAAGGAAGTGATGTTGATATTTTTTAAAAATGGTAATCAAAGAAGTTAATTCTTTCTCTTGCCTCCGTGTGGAAAACTATTTCAAATACTTGATTCACATGTTGAGGGGAGTTCTTCTTCTAAAAATATCAAAAACAATTCAAGTACAAAATGCTTTGATAAAATATCATAAGTATCTGGATTGATTTTCAAATGGTTTTCAATTGGTTCCTATGGCGGATGAACAATACCAAAAAGACCGACCAACTTTACATTATGTATGGTGATATAAGGACGATAAGGTTAGGTATGTGTTCCCATGATCCGCCAGAAGCGGAGGGATCTACCCAGGGACTATCCACTAGTTAGTGTAGAGTTCTTAGGTATGATGATAAAAGGAGAAAAATGAGATATGGGAAGAGTGCGGACTAAGAATGAGCTAGTACTGGAATAAACCCAACAAGGTTCTTGCTATGAAGTCTCGGTAAGCACTGAAGGGGTTGAAGAATGAAAAAGAATTGAATGAGAAAAGGGTGAAAACAAATAGCCCTCCATATATTCAACCTTAGGGCAGAAACCGGGTTCAATTCAAATGCTACAGATGGTAACATCGGTATTGAAGACAAGACGTCATGGACCCAGTGACGCACTGCACTTCAACTTTCCAAACCACTCAAGTTCCTCTTAAAAGGACTTGTTTCATTCTCACGGGGAACCAACATTATCTATCAACTTTCTCTTAGAGATTGTTGATATTGAAGGAGGAGACCCTCTCCCTAGTCTTCGATATAGGATCCAAATATGCAAAAATTGAGTCTAGTGCCACGAGATCATCAATAAATCTCATTAGGACACTTTCAATGAAGACTCTCTGTTTCACACAATGTGGAAAGAGAGATTATATCTTGAGTCCTACGCATTATCCTTGTGGTATTGCCAGAACATCTGAGTGATATGCTAACATACTCACAATGAAGATGGAAAGCCTTCTAGAGCCAACATCTAACAAGCTCCTGGTAGGTGGCATGTGAGATCTATTATACAGATCAACCATGTGACAACTGAACAGAAACAATGGGGCGATTCATTCTTTTGAATCAATCCTGGTTCAGGTTATGGATTGACGGATACCTTTGAAAACCGGTCTTTGTGCTTTAAAACTCTTTTCATTAAGCACGTCGACCGTGTACTAATTTTTCAAATCAAAAGGTGTTTTATGATTGATAATTGATTTTCATTAAAACCTTCGTTATATTGCAAAAACAATTTCTATTGAGCAATACACGATTGTTTTTCTAATCTCTTTTCATCAATCGTGGACTTAAATTATTTGGTTCACTCACTCCGTGTTGTCTTCTTTGAGACGTTCGGTTTGAGAACGGCTAGAGCATTTGCGAAACCCTGTCAAGGAAATTCTTCGTAATTATTCACGATCACAGCGTACTTGTACTTGATCAACGGGGAACCGTGGGGCGTGTACCTCAATTCAACGAAAGTGATCAAAGACACTTTCGTGCGATTTATTGCTAACTGTTGTATGCAGGTGCACCCCGACGTTTGCGGTGATCGAATGGAGCGGTCAATCCATAGCCGCATGCTCACACAACACATTCATATCAAAAGATATCATGATTGGTGCATCAATGACTCTGATATTCTAACTCCATGCTTTTGCTACGCTGCTGCCAATATCATGAATCAACTAAAGCTTCCGCTACTCTGATGAGAAGATATCATGATCCCGAATGTGAGCATGTCGGTCCGAAAGTCACAACATCACATAATACCAACACCACAATGGATGTATCAGAGATTTTCTATTAGCCGATGATCTCAAAAGCTGGCTCAACATTATTATCCGTGGATCGTAAAGACCTCCACTTGGATTAACCAAACATGCAATGAGTGGAATCAATGACTACGAGCTTTTGAGCAAAGTACTACATCAAGAATGCAAGATCAATTGTTAATGTAATATCCGATTGTATTCAATGTCATTTTAGTATATGGTTGAGGTGACCTCCCTTAGGGGGAGATTGTTAGGAATTAGTAATTCCCGGTATTAAAGAGTCGGTCACCTCAAGTATATGTAATCGTTAGAATGCTCGTAGTCATAGATATATTTAGTTAAGTAGTATTTTGTTAAGTAACAGCGTGGAGGATGGACGGGTCTTTACCCACTGTATGCCTGATCCACAGCCCGTCGTGTGGCGTTTTATGTAAGACTATAAATACTCTCTACCTCCCAAGGTAGAGAGTTGAAGCTCATAATAATATCTTTCACTTTCTCTTACTAAGTTCCCTAAACCTCTAACTTTCTCTCTCTAGAATTCCACTTATACGCCCACTTTGTGTTATGGTTTGATGTGTAAGTGAAATCCAATATCCTACAATGTCTTATAAAATGTTATATCAAAGCTACGTAAAATCTTTAAAGGTAAAATGAATGTCGACCCTATGCTTTTGTTTAAGTCATTTTGGACCTTCCCTCAGCGAATGCATGCTCTCGTTAAATCATTGTCTCATGAAATCATGGTGTTGGTGCTAAGTATGTCGAATGAAAATAAGCATAATATGTTGGCATTAAATCTGTTACAACCTGAAATCACACGACATGCCATCTTTTTGTTTGTGTTGAGTTGAATAAATTGAATCATACGTGTATATGCAAGGTAATAGGGTTAACGACTAGTACATGGAATAAAGGAGTCACGTTTGTTTTGGAATTTATAAAAACATATTTTTCGATTAAAGTGTGGTCAAATAGCGTACTTTTGGTCTTGTGGAGGGTAAGTTTAAATTGTCAGCGGGATTAACTTGGTCGGTCGTTTAGTGTTTTGAAAGGGCCTTGGGGTAGTCAAGCCGAGGGTTAATCATAATATATTTTTACTAAGTCATGAATGTTGATTGTTTGAACCGCGAGCGGGCTTGAATATTGATCGAGCATGTTAACATTTAAATTGAGAATTTTAAACAAAAAAAATTGAAATATATTAAATAGTAAATTTATTTTACATTTTAAACCTTAGACTTTGGTCATGGACCTATGCAAACCCTAAACTTTGGCAAGTTGTCATTTTGACCCTAATATTTGGAATCTATCATATTTGACCTCTAAGTTTGCTATATTGTCATATTAAACCTTTAAATTTTACCATTTATCATTTATAACCCCATATGTTTTGCTAATTAATAATTATTACCTTAAAGTATTTATTTCGGTCCATTACTAAAAATAAGAATACGCTTAATAACTCTAAAAAGAATATTAATACGATTTATATAAGCAATAAATCCGTTATGATTCAAATGAACTAATAAGTATTATACGAACCGTAATCCGTGTAGATTCGTTGAAGGAGACGTGACGTTGTATCGTTGTGTTCATTCATTCGTTTGTTTTCCTTTCATCGGCGTTAAGGTACAAATATTCTATCCCTTTTCAGTAGGGATTTCTCATGACCTTTCGATCGTTTGACTTTGTTTCACTTATGATATTCCTTTGCTATGATTTTCTTATGCTATGATCCTTTTGATATGATTCTGACATAATCCTTTGATATGATTTTGTTCGCTATGATATTAGTTTGTTATGATTATGAACTTCGATTATGAACCTTATGATTATGAACCATCGATTATGAACCTCGATTATTAACTTATGTTATGGAAACCTGATATGAACCTTTGACTTCTGAACCTTTGATATGAACCCTTATGATATGATTATGCTTTGACCCTTTAGTTTGATACGAGCCAAATATGTGTTCCTAGTCATGAAGGTAACATGACCGTGTCATTGATGCACCAATGGCATGACTCCAGTGTGTACGAGTGATGTTGCACACCGTCCCCATTATGATATGATTATGAGCTCACTATATGTATATGATTTGGCCACTATGTTTCCGGGGGGTGTATGGATGCATCCTAGATATGATATGATATGAGAGGATATGATTTGATATGATATGATTTATATGGTGAATGATGTCGTGTGCAATACGCGTCTTCACAGTCTGGGAGCTAGCTAATCCATTGGTTCGAGGTCTCCCCTCCTATTATGTATGGTATTCGAGGTCACCCTCCGAATACAATGGTTACTATGATATGATATGTTAAGGGCTCGTGGTAGATTTCGACAACCCTTACACTTTTGATATACCTATAATGTACTTTTCGTATTCCCCAACACACCATATTCTGTATTAATTGTTCATTACTCAGTACCCTTATATGACTCTACTACCAAGATATATATACTCTCATTCCGTTACTTCAGACTATCGTTCCATTCATGTAGCGGGTTATTATATGTTTATTGGATTTGATTATGATATTCATGTTTTATGCGACTCTTGATTACCTGCTATGATATGATTTATATCACGGTTATCGATTTTGTTGTCGGTGATGATATGTGATCTTCTTGTTATGTGACCCTCTGATTTGTCTGTTCATCATGTGTACTTCGTTCAGTTAATCTCGTGGACTATGACTATCCGTGGTGTCCTTATCTGCTTGTTGTTGACCTGCCATGTTTACATTTCTGTCTATGCTATGGATTGATTGGGTAAACGTTTCCACTTATGACGTTTGGCTTGTTAACTTATTTAATTACCCTGCTATATTCCTAGTTCATTTAATTATAATGTTCATCTTGTATTCCTACTTGTTACGCGTGCGCCATGTTTTAATTGCTTGTTAGTACTTCATTTGTTATGATCTGGTTATGTTTTCAACTAAGGGTTTTGACTGTATGATTTCAATGCTCACTTATTAATTAATTGCTTCCGCTTTCCTTTAGATTTTGGTTTGACTTGTATGTTTTCGATTTCTGAATTTATTGTATGCCATATATATGTGTTGTGTGGATACGACATCTGCTATGTTTGTATATGTTTGGTACTTGTATGCTGGTTTGTATGTGCTTGTATATATGTCATCGATGCTTTGCTTTGCTTCGTTCTCTTTGTTATCATTACGTTTGGATATCTGTATAATTGTGTTTCGCAGGATCCTCCTTGACTCATTGTTTCCCTTTCGTTGCGACCTTGTTATCAGCTTCCTTATTTCATTTCGCATTTCTGATTTTATTTAGATTTCGTTTAGTTATATCATTCCTTTGGGCTTTTTAAGCTCAGCCGCATTTCTTTTCCTGCGGCAGGTTTTAGGATTGAAGATGGGCTTTGATGGTCTGAGAGTTGGATTATCTGAGTGGACCAACCCTAGTTACCTTATTATTTTGGACTTATTTTGAAGAGCTTTTGTTTTGAGATTTTATTTCATTTTGGGTATTGTATTTTCCTTGTCAGTCAATTGTTTATATGATTTGATACTTCATTTTAAGGTTTTCCTTTGTAAATATTTTATTTGTATGTTCTGATATGACACCAGAATGTGACACTTCTACCCTTGTCGGGTTGGGGTGTTACAGGGGGTCACAAGGGTTACGTGCCCCTCTAACCAAAAAAATTGTTGTGTAAATTTTCGAAAATTGTTACGTGCCCCTCCGCCCATGAAGTTGAGTCACCAATTTCGTGTTGTTTATGTATGAACGTATGTGGATTTGTGCTTATAAATTGTGTTGCTTGCCACTTTAAAGGTTCATTTTAGTCACAAGGTTGCTTAAGTGATTGTGCAACCCATACTTATATTCATTGATATTGTGTTGTTTATTAATTTAATTAGTTTATGCTTCTAAATTGTAAAGTTAAGTTATGTGTGGCCCATTCCTATATTAGCTTATTTTGCGTTGCTTATGCTTCAGACTATTAGAGTTTGTTTTCCAGGATTCATATCATCGGATTTAATTGAGACGCTTTCATTGGAATGTATAAATTTGAGTTTGTTTAATTTAAAGGTTTGTATTATATTTTTTAATGACTTTAAGGTCTGTATACAATTCAAACATCAATATTTGTAAATGGTGATGTATCATTTTTGAATGATGCATCACTAAGGTTCACGTATCATTTAGCGTATCATTGTTTTATTTTTAAGATAATAGTGGTTTAATTAGCGTATCATTGTAATAGTGGTTTATGTATCATTTTTGAATTTTAGTAGTGTATCAATGTTTTTCCATGGAACAGATTGATACATGATGTATATGAGTCAACTATGTTTTTTTTGAATCAATGATTTTGAAGTACTCGTTGTAGTCAATGTATAAGTTAAATTTTATATTTGTCAAGGTACTAACGATATTTTGTGTTTGTGAATTTATGAATATTGTTTCGTGTGTAGTTTATGTTTGTTAATTTTTTTTGTGGTAATTGTTGTTATTTTGGTAGTAACTTGTAAGTTACATTATTGCAGATTTTGACCTTGTGGTAGAGGGCACCTGAGGTCCTTTTGGGTGCGACCCATTACTCAACTGTTGCTTACATGTGGTATGTTCGCTGCATATTTGGTACTACTTCGAGTCCTTCGCCTAGTTTATGATTGCTTATCATAGTTTAACTTGTTTAACGAATTGATGACTGATTCATTTTTGTGAAATTTGCGGCTAAAGTAGTGCGAACACAACCATATTTGATAGACTCAGAATGTCAACAATTCTTTTGCATATTTTGGTCCATATCTCGTAACAATTGCTGCATAGTTTCACATTGCTAAAAGTTGTAATGTACTAAAAAGTATTGATTCCCATTCGTTTGATCGGGTTGTTGGGCACACGCAATGAAGAAATTTGGCCAGGAGTGAGCAAGCCCAAGGACTGGCGTGAGTATCCTCGATGGAAACCAAAGTCGATTTCGACATCTGTCCCAAATCTGGATAAAAGGGACTCGATCTGAAAAAGGATCGGCTCCTATAAGCTTAAGTGCCCCTACTCTTAACACATGTGGTCGTTACGTCATGTTCCATATTTCTCTGCTTTGTATCCTATGTACGGTATCCTCATCACTGGATTTGATTAAGAAGTTGCAAGATTCCACACGAGACCTCATCACACATAGCCCGAACAGGGACGAATCTCATCTGAATTGAATGGGTATGCACCGGTTGATCAAGCAGGTACCAATTAGTTGATGTTTATCAGTTGTGTCACAATTCGTTAGTGTTTATATGTAGTATACGTGTATCAGTAATATTGCAATTTATTTTGTGTATTTTTATATTTGTCAGCTTTCTTAATGTAATTATGTGTCAATTATGTTAATAAGGTAATGTAATATTTTGTGTATACA
>OU343217.1:135762218-135879664 GCA_910596185.1 Chrysanthemum makinoi
ATGGGAGGATCTAGTCACCAAGTTTGTTAACGAATTCTATCCTCCATCACGAACTACAAGTCTTAAGAATGAGATAATGAAATTTTCTCAGAGATTTGATGAATCATTCGGGGAGGCATGGGATCGTTACAAAGAATTGCTCCACAAGTGTCCGCATCATGGTTTTACCGAAGTTAATGCAAATGGATACTTTTACAATGGTCGCACCAAGGTGACCAAGACTCTTCAAATGCCTCCGCGGAGAGGTAATTTCTGAGCAAGACCACAAAAGAAGCCTTGCAAATAATTGAAAACAAGTCCTGTGTCCCTTTCCGAGCAAAGACATATCAATCTCGGTCATCTTAATGGACCTTCTACTTCATCTCCAATGGGTACATCTAGCACCGATGCTAAGATTGACAAACTCACGGATATTGTTCAGGCTTTGGTTCTTGCTAACCCAAAGAAAGTCACTTTCACACAGACACCATCACATGGTGAAGTGAAGAAAGTTGAAGTTTGTGTTACTTGTGGTGGTCATCATGCATACTACAAACATCTTGCCACCGATGGTAGTCCGTTTGAAGCTAATGCTATAGCCGGCTTTACAAATCAGGGAGGTAATCAATACCGTCCTCAAATGAACCAAACTACCGAGCTAATACTTATCGTGCACCACCCGGTTTTAACCGAATCATAACATGCAAAACCGAATCGAACCAACCTAGAATGAACCAAGGTTATCAAAACCAAGGTAATTTCTATCCCTGACCAAATCAAGGTTTCCAACATCAAGGGAACCTTAATCAAAACAATTTCAATCGAGGGAATCAATTTCATGGGAATATGAATCCTAATCAAGGAAATTTTCAAAATCAAGGCCCTAATCCTAACATTAGAGGCCAGAATTTTCCTAATCCACCTCATACATTGTTCCAACGGACCATCATCCGATGAGTTATTGAAGCAGTTCATGAAATCCCAAGATGAAATGAACAGGTTGTTGGTCGCAGATCGCGTGATCTTAAGAAGTCTTTAAATGATCATCCCTGCTCTGAAAACTTCCGAGCAACACGATCGCTAACCCGAGGGGCGATGCAAAAGCGATCACAACAAGAAGTGGTGTTTCATACAATGGACCCGCTATTCCTACTACCTCTTCTTCTTCTTCTTCTCTCGGTAGTGGAAAGTGAACGAGGCAACAAAGGAAAGGAACTTCACGTTAATAACGAGGAACCAATAATGTCCATCCTCAAGTTGTCCAGAACCCAAGTCTAATACAGAATTGTTTTTGAACCACCAGTAGCTCCCATTGAAAATACCAAATCCAAATCTTCTATTCCTTACCCATCACGTTTGAATGAGCAAAAGCTCCAGTGAAAAGCTACTCATCAAATGGATAAATTTTTTCAAATTTTCCAAGAACTACATTTTGACATAAGCTTTGCGGATGCTATCATGCTGATGCCCAAGTTTGCATCAACTCTCAAACACATGTTAAGCAACAAGGAAAAGCTGTTGAAATGGCTAAAACTCCTCTTAACGAGAACTGCTTTCAATAGCTTATTAAGAAAAAGCTTCCGAAAAGCTTGGAGATCCTGGAAAATTTCTCTTACCTTGTGTATTTCCGGGAATGGTTGAATGCTTTGCCTTAGCAGATCTTGGTGCAAGCATCAACTTGATGCCTTATTCAGTATGGAAGAAACTTTCTTCCGAACTTACTCCTACATGCATGACTCTCGAGCTTGCAGATCGTTACAATATCCCGCCCTATTGGCATTGCCGAGGACGATTTGTGAAAGTAGGAAAGTTCCATTTTCCAGTGACTTCGTGGTTGTTGATTTCGATGCGATCATCGGGTTCCTCATTGTTGGACGAGGATTCCTCGAGAACGGGCCGCGTGCTCTCATTGATGTATTTGAGCAAGAAATCACATTACGTGTTGGTAATGAAGTCTGTCACTTTAACCTTGATCAAACTTCGAGGTACTCCGCAAACTATGATTCTGAATCGGTTAACCGAATAGATATCATTGATGTTGCTTCCGAAGAGTACTCTCAAGAAGTTCTTGGTTATGATCATAATTCTTCGAGTAATAATCTCTTCATTCATCTCAACCCATCATCGCCAATTCTACTCCTTCTCTCACTCCATTTGAGGAAAGTGACTTCATCTTGGAAGAGAGTGAAGCATACTTGTCCGTGATTCTGTCCATGGGAAATTGATCACGCTCCCATCGACATCGAGGGGGACATACTTCTCATTGAGAAGTTGCTTAATGATGATCCATCATCACTCTCTCCCGTCGAGCTTCATAACAAGGAAGTCAAGTCAGCTTGAGAAGACGAAGAATTTCCTCGAATTCGAACTTAAGACTTACCACCTCATCTCGAGTATGCATTTCTTGAAGGTGATGATAAATTACCTGTCATTATTGCTCGAGATTTGAGTAAAGATGAAAAAGTTGCTCTCATAAAGATCTTGAAGTCACACAAGCAAGCAATTGCTTGGAAACTCTTCGACATTAAGGGTATCAACCCTGAGTTTTGTACTCACAAAATCTTAATTGAGGATGACTTCAAACCATGATTCAACATCGAGAAGAAGGTGAATCCTAAGATTCATGAGGTTATCAAACAAGAGGTTCTCAAACTTCTTGATGCCGGATTAATTTACCCGATCTCAGATAGTCCTTGGGTTAGCCCAATTCACTGTGTTCCAAAAAAGGGTGGCATAACTGTTGTCACAAATGAAGGAAACGAGTTAATTCCAACTCGATTGGTTACGGGATGGCGTGTGTGTATTGACTATCGTAGTTAAAGCGAATCCACCGTAAAGACCATTTTCCTCTACCCTTCATGGACCAAATGCTTGAGAGATTAGCAGGGAACGAGTACTATTGTTTCCTGGATGGTTTCTCGGGTTATTTTCAGATCCCCATTGATCCACAGGATCAAGAGAAGACTACATTCACCTGCCCATACGGAACTTTTGCCTATAGACGTATGCCCTTTGGCCTATGTAATGCTCACGCACGCTCCAACGATGTATGATGGCAATTTTCCACGACATGATCGGGGAAACAATGGAGGTGTTTATGGATGACTTTTCGGTTATTGGGAACCGTTTCAAACATGTCTCTCCCATTTAGAAAAAATGCTTCAAAGGTGTGAAGACACCAATCTTTGTCTAAATTGGGAGAAGAGCCACTTTATGGTCAAAAAGGCATAGTCCTTGGCCATAAGATTTCCAAAAATGGGATTGAGGTTGATAGAGAAAAAGTTGATGTTATTGCTAAACTACCTCATCCTACTACTCACCGTCAAGGTATTAGGAGTTTTCTAGGTCATGCCGTTTCTATCGCAATTCATACAAGATTTTTCTAAAATCGCCCGCCTATGACCCATCTTCTTGAAAAGAGGCTCCTTTTATCTTCTTCACCCGAGTGCATCAAAGCTTTTGAAACATTAAAGAAAAAGCTTACTGAAGCACCCATTCTCGTTGCTCCCGACTGGGATTTACCCTTTGAGCTCATGTGCGATGCAAGTGATTTTTCTATCGGTGCAGTCTTGAGGCAACGAAAAACCAAGCATTTTCAGCCTATCCACTACGAGTAAAGACTATGATAAGCTCAAACCCATTACACCACTACGGAAAAAGAATTATTAGTTGTGGTGTATGCATTTGAAAAGTTTCGGCCATACCTTATCTTGACCAAATGCTTGGTGTATACGGATCACTCGGCTCTCAAATATCTCTTTGCAAAACAAGATGCAAAGCTGAGATTGCTCCGCTGGATTCTCCTCCAAGAATTTGATATCATTATATGTGATAAAAAGGAGCCGAGAACTGGCTGCTGATCATCGATCCGTCTAGAAAACCCTCACCAAGATGTTTTCGAGAAAGGAAATAAATGAAACATTTCCTCGAGACACTCAATGCGTTTCGTGGAAACTCTTCTACCCCATGGTTTGCTGACTTTGCAAATTACCATGCGGGTAACTTCATAGTGAAAGGGATGTCGACCCAACTGAAGAACAAATTCTTCAAGGATGTTAAACATTACTCGGGACGACCCCTACTTATTCAAAATCAGTAGGATCAAGTCATCCGACGGTGTGTTTATGGACAGGAAGCTATGGACATTCTAAAAGCTTGCCATGCCGACCCAATAGGGCCATCATAGTCCAAACTACACCGCCAAAAAGGTGTTTGATTCCTGGTTTTATTGGCCCACGATTTATAAGGATGCCCACGATTTTGTCAAAGCTCGTGACACTTGTCAACGTCATGGAAATATCTCTCAAAGAAATGAAATGCCACAAAATGCCATTCAAGTTTGTGAGATCTTTGACATCTGGGGTATTGACTTTATGGGGCCATTTCCATCTTCTCGAGGAAACAAATACATACTTGTGGTCATTGACTATTTGTCAAAATGGGTTGAAGCAAAAGCTTTACCTACTAATGATGGCCGAGTAGTTGTGAAATTTTTGAAATCTCTTTTTGCTAGGTTTGGAACTCCACGTGCTATAATCAGTGATCGTGGTACGCATTTCTGCAATGACCAGTTTGAAAGAGTCATGCAAAAGTATGGTGTAACTCACCGTCTCTCTACTGCATACCACCCCAAACAAGTGGGCAGGTGGAAGTTTCCAACCGTGGTATTAAAAGAATTTTGAAAGGACACGATGGCGAAAACCGTGCATCTGGGTCGGATAAAATGGATGACACACTCGGGCCTTCCGTTTGACATATCAAACACCCATCGGTGTACTCCATACAAGCTTGTATACGGGAAGGCATGTCATCTTCCGATTGAGCTTGAGCACAAGGCTTACTGGGCCTTGAAACATGCAAACTTCGATATTCATAGACGGTGATCCTGAGAAAGTTCAAATGAATGAACTAAATGAACTCCGTGATCAAGCATACGAGAACTCTTTGATCTATAAACAAAAGACAAAGAAGATTCATGACTCAAAAATCAAAAACGCTTTCAACATCGGTGATCGAGTCCTTCTTTTAACTCAAGATTGAAGATTTTCTCGAAAATTAAAATCAGCTGTTGCGTCTGACCATTTACCATCACTAAGGTTTATCCTTATGGCACCATTGAGTTATCTCAGCCCGATGGTCCAAATTTTAAAGTGAATGGTCATCGATTAAAGCATTACTTTGGAGAGGACATTCCACCTGTGATTGTCCCGGATCTACAAACTTTCCCCATGAACCAATCAATGCGGGGATCGAGTCAAGCTAGTGACTCGGTAATCAAAAATAATAGCACACACAACATGGGTTTTCACCCATGAGTATCACCTAGTGTGGGGAGTTGCCCTAATGTTGTATATATAAACCCTTCTTTCAAAAAAAAAATGTGTATATATCAAAAATAAAATAATGGCCGTAGTATTTACCTTTTATATTCTATGTTTTCGGCATAACCGCGGGGTACTTTGAATATTGAGGGCAATATTCATTTCTAAGTGTGGGGGTAATTCTCACGAATTTTATCATGTAATTATTCCACCCAATTCCCGGTTTTGCCAAAATTTTTTTTTGAGTAAGTGTTTTTCACTTACTTTCAAGAAATAGTAATCACCGCCATGTCTAACCCACATAAGGATTGGCTAATCCAGGAGCAAACGGCTCTTGGTAAAGATATATCAAATACACGTTGACGGCTTGCAATTTGTCCGAAATTGTATGGTATTCAACTCACCATATCCTTAAAAGTGAAGAGTTGGCTAGCCCGCAAGTTTATGGCTTGTGGTAAAGGCAGTGGAAATCCATAATTGGTAATCAGCTCACCAAAGATATTTTATCTAAGAGTTGGCTAGTCGAAATAGCAAACGGCTTACCGTAAAGACAAATCAAACCGTTGGAAGTCGGTGATTTGCTCAAAATCATTTGGTTATCGGTGTACCAAAGTTCTTACTTGAACTTAAACATTTGGCTACTCCAGAAGTAATGGCTTTTGGTAAAGAGATGAAATCCATTAATTTTTTCTCAAATCATTGCTAGGGACTAGCAATATCTTAGTGTGGGGCATTGATGAGTGTCTAAATACTCATTATTTTATATGCTTGTCAGTACTGAAAAACATCACGAAAACACTTAGAAATGCATCAAAATGATGAAAATATCACAAACAAGTGTTTTATGTGTTTTAAATGCAAAAAAAATATCAAAATCCGTGAAAACATATCAAGTTTGCATAATTGGCGCTTTAGTCCCCAAGTTTAAAAATTTGTCAAAAATGTCCCTGGTAAATCAAAATAAAGAAAAAATGTTATTCAAGGTCCCTGAAATATTCTAAGTTGTCAAAAATGGTCCTTGAATAAATCTTTGACAAAATTACAACTTTAGTCCTTCAAGTTTGAAAAATGACAAAAATGGTCCTTGGACATTTAAAAAATGGAAAATAATCATCATTGGTCCTTGTACTATTCATATATGGCAGGATTGGTCCTTATGATAACTTTGGAAACTTGTCAAGATCAGTCCCTTAACTTTGGCAGAATTACAACTTTGGTCCTTTATATTAAATAAGCCAATTAGACCCTTGTGTGTATTTAGAACCCTGCCAAAACCCAAATGAACTCCCAGCCAACCCTGTGACCCCCATTTTGGACCCCGCTTAATATCCCAAAGTCAAATCCAGTCGGGAACTAGCAAACCAACCACATTTGTTCACCTTCCTCTTCCCCACGAAATCCAAAACCGAGGAGGTGGTTTTTCCCCACCTCTCCACCTCACCTTATCCCCCAGCTGTATACCAACCCCCCTCCACCTCTACATACACCAAAATTCATTTAATGCACAAAACCTTTTCAAGACTATTTACCAAAATGCCATGTACAGTGGTGATGAATTAGAATGATTCAATGGTCAAGATGAGGTGGGAATCACTCAGAGATATCGACAAGAGTCAAAAAGATCATTATAAAGGACGAGAGAAGCAATGTGATAACTATCTAGTGTAATTTGTATTTTCTTTAGTCGTTTTTATTAATTTAAGCTTCTCATTGTAATTTAAGCTTTCCAAGTGCTTTGTTTAAACTTTTCAAGTGTATGTGAATCTGTTTTAAGTACTCAATTTCAAATCTCATTGTTATTTCAAGTTTATGCATTTTTAAGTAAAAATTCTCAATATGATTCAAATGTTGTTTTTAGTTGTTGTTTGGACTGAAATAACTCATGTAAAGCTCTAGATAGCTTTTAAAAGCTATTAGAGACCTTAAAATTCAGTTTAGAAGTTAAACTCAAAAATCACAAAAATACTCAAAAATAGTGGAAAAATCAAACATCTGTGGAAATGAAGATCAAGACATTGGAGCAGGGTTAATAAAGGATTGCCTTGGGTTTAGTGCTTCTTGGGAAGCTATAGGATCAATTTCTCGGTCCTTGGTTCTCATTCTTCACTTGGAATCCACTTGTAAGCTCTTTTAATCCAATTTGGCATTTTAATGTTTAAGTGTTTATAAGCTCAAATTCCTATGTCTTCATGTTCATTAGTGTTAGTTAAATATAATTAAGCAATAAAACCAGTTGTTTGTTCTTTTAAATTTGTAGTTATCAAAAATCTCATGTTCACAGTTATAGTAGCATAATCACCATACTTGAGTTTTATGTTGTTAATACTATTGTTTCATGTTTATTTAGTTTTACTATATGATATTATAAGCTTCTTAATCAAGTTCATGGTTTAAATCTGTTAAAATCTTTGAAAAGTGTCAAAAGTCACCACTTAAAGGAGTGTTTGAATCGCTAGTTAAAGAACTGTGCTATAGGTTGTTTGAGTTGTTGTTTGTACTTGTTCTGTGTCACTTTAGTATCTAATATCTCAAATCAACAAGAAAAACCAGTGGTCATTTGGTGAAAAGTCAAAATTCCTTTTGATCTCATCTTATTTCTTGTCTGTTTGATTTCCATGTTTTATGATCAAGGTTTTGTGTTCATAAGTTGTTAGTATTACCCAAACCAGTCTTAATACACCTTAATACATCAATATCAGTGCTTAGGATCAATTACAATCTCATAAAAGTCAACTTAGTATAGTAAGTAAAAAGTCAAAATTTTCCCTTGTCGCTTTTGAATAAAATAGATTATTTTATATAGGATTATATATTAAGTTTCAATATTTGAGTTTCTAGGATATTAAAATAGAGTTGCTTATCTTTAACCTAGTATTTTTTATATTTTCTAAACAGCTTATTTACTAGCTTATTACTTAGCTTATTTAAGACCCCTTGTCAAAAAGAGTGCCCAGTACTTGATTGTAGGTGTACCCCATTTCACAAGCTCTTAGAGAGCTTATTCATGGCCTCTAGCTTATGTGTTTTAGCTTTTTGAGAAGCTCATCTAGCTGACTCAAGGCTCCAAGTTTTATTTTTCCATTTGTAGCTTATTTGATAAGCCTGCAGTAGCTTTTTATATTTGTCCATTTCATCTAGTCCAATGAGCATTCGGTGTTTTCCACTTTTAATAAGCTTCTCAAAAGCTCTCCAGTGAACAAAACAGTAAGTACTTTAGCTTTTTGAAAAGCCAATAAGCTCAGCTTATTGGATTCACCTTTGTTTGGACTTCCAATCTATCCAATGGGCCCCACAAGGCACGGAAGTTGGCTAGTCAAACCTGCTTACCGCTACTGGTTTAGTACAAGTGCTTATTTCATAAGCAATTGTGTTTATTCAGTGTTCATTTTAGCTTATAATCATTAGTTTAGCTTATTTCAATTAGCCTTTGCTCATTTTCAGCTTATTAAGCCACTTGGCTAAAATCTTGTGCTTAAATCCATTTCTAGCTTTAGTTAAGATAATAAGCTCTAAACTGAGCTTATTAGTCATTTTCATAAAAAGTGGTAGTTGTAAAAATTGCTTATTTTCTTGTGCTTAATAAGTTGCAGAAAGAAAATCAAAAAATAAAATAAAGTTTTGCAAAAAGGTGGGGGAGAATTTCGAACCTGAGACCTCCCACCTTTGAGAGCGTTAGTGTGTGTACGGATACACATGCTTTGCCCTTGGGTCTTTATTCTGGTTATCTCGTGCACAATTTAATATATAACCCCTCTTTGTCCCGTTTAACTTATTTGGTTAATTTAGCTTATTTCGAGCTTATTTAAACTAGCTTTTGCAACTTTTGTATTTTTCATAGATTTGTATTAGTATTAAGTATTTTATAAAAAAGTTTCAGATTTTTCTCGATAGTTTTAGTATTTTTAATCATTTAATTAGTGTAAAAACTTATTTAATTCATAATAAAAAATATAAAAGTCAAAAAAATATAATTCTTTTTTCTAAAATTTTCTTTTGTCATTTAATACGTAAGAAAATTGTTTTTACATTCGTAGGCCTTTTATTTCACAAATTTTACGTTTTTGCTTTATGACGCAATTTTTATAAATAACGACGTTTTCATTTTAAATCAAGTTTTTTAGATAATTTAAGTTTATATTTTTAGTTAAAATAGTTTATTTAAGTTATTTTGTTTTATAAAATCACAAAAACATCATTGTAAAAATAGTGATAGCGTTTATTTAATATATTTTAACTTTTTAATTTCCTATAATTTGCATTTAAGTCATTTGTAATTTATAGATCTTTTCTTTAGGTATAATTATTCATCAAAATCCTTACTGATCACTATCCTTAGTGATTATTCGACATCTGACTGTGTTAAACACCAATTCATCCTCCGTGGGACTTAACGACCCAGGAATCCACTATATTCCTCTGATCTTAATTGCATTTGTTTCTGAGCTGTTTTAAGTTTGTTACGGTTGGCCATTCACAAGTGGTCAGCTCGTGTGATTAAACTTGGTAGGTTCGGAACCAATCAAGCTTCACAAATTTTGTGATCATACTTTGAAGAAGGTTCGGGAAGGGATGGCTTATAGGTTAAAGGAGATTCATGAAGGCATAGGGTCGAAGAAAAGATGGAATTCTAGGGAAAGGAGGGATGCGAAGAAGATCATTACCAGGATTGATGAAAGGTTTTTTTGAAGGGATCAGATGAGGACCTTGGAGAGTTTCGTGGGTGGACGTCAAAGCATATCTCTAACAGGCTACCAACGTCCAGAAAGAATTCCTGGTGTTATTGACGGACTTCTTGGTACTCCTTGATTTGTTTTTTCCTTCATTAAATATTTGGATGTATGATCTATACTCAACTATGGCTTGTGCACACATAACAGTGTACAACCCGTTCTTGTAATGAAAGGACCCTGTGGTACGCTTCAGTGCCACAATCCTTATAAAAGGACCAAAAGCTTCTTACTTTTGAGTAAAACTAATCAAAACTTTCACTTTCAAAGTTTTGCTCAAAAAAACAAGTATTTCCCCTTATGATTTTCAAAACCTCAAAAGTTAATATCACTTGTTGAGGGGGAGTATTTGATTAAAACTTTGTTCACAAATTGTTCTTCGTGGAATTCTTCCCACAAAACTCGAAATGGACATATTCGATATCAAAATTTCATCAAAAACAACATTTATATGCCATTTTTGAGGGGGAGAAAAATTATGTGATAAGAAATATGTTGCAAATTGCTATTGAATCGTCGTGCTAAAGACTTTGTTAGTGCAAATATTACGATATTTAATCTATATAGTATCGTTTGTTTTGATTGATGACAAACATGTAACTTGTAATACATAACGTAAAATGTACAAGTTACTTGTAATCACACTTTGTCTCAACATACATTCAACACTTCTCGATGTCTCAAGTCCTCGTATGTTACAACACAGGTTCGTACATGTTTGTTATGTGGCATTATGATCAAAACCATTAACAAATCATATAGAATGTTTAAAATACGTTTAGAGTCACTAACTATTTTAATAGGTTAACCATTCTATTTAGAACCTCATTTTACATTTTGCATTCACAAGTATTTCAAAAGGTAACTAGACATTTCATTAACTAGTTACATAATACATTTTACAAGTTTACTTTGATAAACCCTTTAATCTTAAAATGGAAATACATGTTACATCATGGCATGCATCATCTTTGTAATCTCTAAAAGATTTCATAGAATATTTTGTTTAGATTTGGACTCTACATAGCTTACACAATCTTGGATGGATTTGGTTGACTTTGGCAAGATTTTGGTAATCTTGCTGTCAGACCCCCACGGTACCAAAATGGATAACGGGCGGAACCCTTTTGAGGGTTCCGTGGTCCGTGGACGCTCCTGTCCATTTTGGCTATAAATAGCAAGCCAAAGCAAGTTGTTCCATTATCCCTTCAACACACTTTTCTCACCCTTCTTGCATCATTTAGATCATCAGATAACAATGTAGAAACATACATTAATCACCCTCACCATCACATGATCATAATGCTTCTAACATTCATCTTTGTTGTAAGCATACTCTACATCTTGATCAACCAAGGAAAGCTTGGAGATCTAGCCATCCCACTCACCACAAGCTGAAGATCTATCACAACAAGTTTAGGGAACTTGTGATCTTCATCATGAAGGCTTCCTATCAATGGAAGATCATTTAGAAGTAGTTATTCATATCCATTAGACATTTGTGTCATGGATCATTAGTGTAAACATCATTGCATCATCACAACACTTTCACCAAACTAGATTAGATGGTTTATGTGTTTGTGCCATAAAACACAAGGTTTGTTATGTTGGGCCATAAAACATATTGGGAGTGGTTGTACCCTTGTAAAAGAACTCGACATCTAGCTTAGTGTCGGAAATATTGTATAGGCGACGTTAGGTTGGTTCTACCTCGAACTAGAACCTGATATTTAGCTTTGTACCGGAAAAAAAGTGTGTAGCGACGATTGTAAGGTTTTCTCCGCCCGAGAAGGGAGCTTGTTGATTTAGTGAAGTAACTCTCGAGTTGGGTACTCGGGGAGTGGAGTAGGGCCGAAAGGAGATCCGTGACCGAACCACTATAAATCATCGTGTTCGGTTTGCACTTTCCTTTCTTTATCTCTTTACTTTTATAGTTGCACTATACTATTGCTTGTGATGTGGTTTGATGTTAATGCTTGTGTGACAACATGGTTTACTATGCTTTACATTGGTCACAAACAATAATTGGAACTTTCATATTATAACAAGCTTCATAAGCGATTTGATACTAAAGATCTAAAGTTTTAAACGGTAACGTATTCACCCCCTCTACGTTTCCACAATTGGTATCAGAGCCACGTAGCTCTTATTTTCAAAACAAATGGTTTTTAAAATAGAGTACGATCCATGTATCAAATTACCATTGAAGCGAAAAATAATATGAAAAATGCTTTGCTTGTTATACTTAGAAATTTTGTTGTTAAATGTAACTTTGTATACAAGCTTGAAGGTTTTCTTGAAAAATAAAATAAAAGTTTGTTGAAAGAACTAGTAAGTATTGTATTGTGTGCTTATAGAAAATTTATGAAGAAATATGATTTTAAAGGAGTGTTTGGGATAACTATAAATTTAGTTGAAAAATCACCTCCGTAAATGTTTAAGATAAGTTACATAAGTAGATATGTTGTTAAATATGTGTATTATATGTTTACTATGAAATCTAGTAAGTCACACACGTTTTCTCTATGTCAAATACTAGTTTTGGTGAAACTGTCTCAGAGGACCACGGCACCAAATCTTATAAAGGGCGGATCCCTTTATTTGGTTCCGTGGAATCCGTGTGTACAGTATGCAGTTTTTTGGGCAACTTCAAAAATCATAACTAATTAACCGTAAGTCCGCACGAGTCGAGCCACCTATCATTTTAAAGGGAATTGAGTCTACTTTCACTTAAAAATACTTTCATGGCCTGAGTCTAATTTTAAATAAGTAAAATAGACCAAATACTACAGTATGTCTAAAATATTAAGTTTCGCTTTAACATAAAAACTCAAATTTTTGAATCAAACAATTTAAGTTGGTATTCTTAGAACATTGATACAACTTCTTTGAAACTAAATTAATTTGGTAATATGTTTAAAGGAAACTAATCAAGCTTGGTATACATCGTCATATTTAAACGCTAAATGACTAAAAGTGTTTTTCTTGTTATGCTATGCTAAATGACCACTTGTTTATGTTGTTTGCATATATGTTGCTTGCTTATTTTCAAATTGTTGTTTACACTTGTTTGTTTGCATAATATAAGTGTCAATCTTGCCATGTTATTTATTCGCTTGTTTGACAATTTCTTGTTTATGCACAATAGGTCTTTGCTAGATTTTGTGCACTAAGTTGGAAAATTGTTTTACCATTGCTTGTAGAATTAGATAACTTCTTTTGCATAGGTTATACTAAAATCTCACATAACTTATGAAATGTCATAACTCACTTAGCAATGAGTACTAAGTAAATTAGTCAAGTACTTTGAAAAATGAAGGTTTTAAGAGAGTGTTTGGTACAAGGACAAAAACAATTTTGTATGATGTAATTTGGTTGTTTTTATTTCAGTAGGATGATAAACTAACTTAAAACATTGATGTATGCTAACCGGTTCATGCAGGGGATAGCACACGGGTGTTATCAATTTTACCCATTTTCACTTATATGTGAAAATCGTTAGCCCTTGTTCAAAATCAATGCTCCACTATGTTTGTGTATGAGTTATTGACTATTCCTAACTAGAAATAGTTAATGCCATATGTTTTGAGAAAAATTTCAGGGTTCAGAAAAGTCCCCGATACCTAAATAATGGGTCTGTGAAGATTTCTGGTCACCACGGACCGACGGCACCAAAAATTTGGTTCCGCCCATTATGCTTTTGGTACCGCCATACCTGACAGGCAAGGACCAGGCGGCACCAATTTAAGGGTTCCGCCTGTGTAAAGAAATGGTGCCGTGGAACCTACAGGTAAGTTGTTGAATTTTACTAAATCCTGCAATCTAATTTACCAAATTTCGTTTCTAGGATAGTTGTTAATTCTTATCTTTCATATCCTATTCAACACATCCTCAATGGATTAACTTAGGATGTTTGACATGATTTTAGACACTTCCATCTCATTAAACTACCATCTTTGTATGGATTAACATCAAATCCATGAATCCTTAGTTCCATAAATCAACACATTCAGGATGGTCATTTTCACACCTTCACCGTTACTTTTCCTCAAGCTTAGCATTTCTTAAAGCAAAGTCAAAATGACTAAATCCTCAACCTCAAATAAGCCACTTAAGAAAACCACTAGGATTAGCATTCGATCTTGTTGCTACATTAACTTGAACTCTTCATCCTTCGACTCATTACCTCTCAACATCTCATCACCCATTCAAGATGTGAACTTTCTAAACTTAAGTACTCCAACTCCACCACCAAAATCACCCACCATTATGACTACTTCACAACCATCCAAAACACCTTCACTACCAAGTCTCCAAAACTTGTACTTTGTGCAAACACCACCAACATCTCCTCACCCGTTTGCGGATGACTTAGATGACTTACCGAGACTAACAAATCTTGACTCATTATTTGCAAAGATATCATACACAAGTCTATCATATGATTATAGATATTGTTTTGTATCTACATGTATTGCCTCACTTGGTTAACATGAAAATAATGTGTCATCCTTCAAGACGATAAGTATTTACATAGAGTCATAACTCACACGTATGTTAAAGACATACTATCAAGTCTTGTTATCCTTGAGTTCAATCTAAGCTTTATAATCTCAACAAATTAGGATTGACAACTTAAGTATTTCATCCGAAATATTCAAGTATATGCGACTTACGATTGTAGTCATTAAAAGTCATATCCGAAAAATCAACACCCAAGTATTTTAACAACACATGTTGAAACACTTATCCAAAACAAACAACCCACTGTGCCACTTATCCCTCTTTGACACCTACTATCCCTCTTCCATCTTTTGCCACCATTAAGCGTATTGCTCATGAACTTCCAAGAGCATCCTTTAAATCAAACGTGCCCTTTCAAGGTAAAACTATACCCCAGCCCCTAAGCTTCATAGACATAACCAAAACTTCAAGCACTTCACCCACTAGTTGTAGCAACCAATGAACTATAAGAATTAGTATCCGTACTTTTTGTGTTCAACATCTATGGACAGTTAATCAACCTAAGTACTCCCATAGCACAACAAACCCCTACATCACCACATCTTTATTTAGACACACTAGAAGACCTACTACCTAGATCAACCAATCCACCATCCTTTTTCAACATATAAGGACTTAGATAATTCATTATGGCTAGAACCTCAACTATCAAATAAGCATGGTGCTCTTGGTAATTGTTGTCAATTTCCACTAGGTATAAGTAGTACTACCTTCACAAATTATCAAAGTATTAGTAATACTTTGTCGTTAAACTATTGCATAAATTTCGTTAAACCTCAAATCAACATTTTAACAACATATGTTAAAATGCAATCTCAAAGCCAACATCATACACCCCAAGCAACAATGACTCTTGAGAAGTATACATAAGAAACTCGAGTGAATTCCTCTTGTCATCATCTAGTGAATATAATCTTGAGACCAAGTTTATTTAGATGGGACTATCCGATTCAAACACTTTGGCTTCATATCTTCATTTAGGAAAACATGATGTTTTGAAGAACATTATGACTAAGATTCATGCGTTAAGCTTTCATCTTGTTAAAAGGATATTGTATATCCTATGCATCACTCTTGCGACATAAATAGTTGTGATACAAGAGATTTCATTACACCTCATTGGCTAAATGATCTTGAAACAAACATCTACAAGTTCTATGAACT
The DNA here is from genome assembly GCA_910596185.1 of Chrysanthemum makinoi. Taxonomy (NCBI): domain Eukaryota; kingdom Viridiplantae; phylum Streptophyta; class Magnoliopsida; order Asterales; family Asteraceae; genus Chrysanthemum; species Chrysanthemum makinoi. The sequence continues at coordinate 135,777,934 of OU343217.1, forward strand.
AGCATATCCAATTCATCTTGTCATACTTGTTTTCATAAGCATGATAACCTTATCCCATGGGATAATCTCATTTGTTGAAAGATACTATTTGTATCTATTTCCTTTCAAGCGTACATCATAACCTAACCTTGCTCAAACCGAGTACACATCCAAGGTTAAAACTACACATCTTTAAAGGATACACAAGATCTATTGAAGTTGGTAACCTCACTTAGATTCTTGTTAAATAATATTCCAAAGAGCTTTCTTGAGAACGTTCTTAGTTTAACATATTCCATTATCTAGTCTTAGATGATCAATTCACATACTTCAACTCAAAAGATGTCATCCATTAGATCATACAATTAGCTGTGTAATTAGAACAACTTTAGATTCTAAACACAAGATACAAACACATTGTTTATCAAACACACTATTGTTAAAATTCATGTGTATAACATGACGTCTTCATCACCTTAGCTATATTGCATATTAGCTAAGTCACATTAAGCCAAGTATTGGTAAACTATCATCTTTTATGCACTTTAATATGCAAAAGTAGGAGTTCCCATCTTTCTAACATGAGAATGAATACTGGAGAACCTATTGCACTAGAAACTCAATTTGACCTAACAATTGAATTGCTTCCTGAGAAGTTGGGTATGTGGAATCACCCGTAAAAATGGTCGTGTTTAGCCTTAATTGAGCACCGCTAGTAATAGTCTCATATTCATTCTCCAACTTGAAAATTCTGTATTCCTATACTTGCCTAAAGTAAGTGTTAAAACATTGATAGTTTGCCTCGCCTTAGGAATACTAATCAAACAAGTAGTATATATGACTTTTCTTTTAAAACAACTTGCATTACACTTACATGTGTTGATTACATGTTCTTGTTTGATACGATAAGTTTATTTGACATTATCTTAGTGTTTGATAACTAGGCAAATGTGTAAACATTAGTATAGTTTTATCTTTATAATGCTTGTATCTTTGTTTCATGCTACTAAACGTTTAAACCTAAACTTTATTTGCATGATACTTACTTTTGAATTATCTTTAGCATGATTAACATGTTGCTTATGAACTTATAATATGTCATTTTGATACGTGATAATTTTGATATGATATATTTGTGTTTGAAAGCTATTAGTTGGCATTCATTATATTTATGTGTAGTACGATCTAAATAATACATGCTCCAAATTGTTATGTCTTAAACATGGCTTGCATGATTCTTTCATCTTGTTTCTTTTGCTTCTTGTCACACTATTTGTTTGCTACGTGTGCACATATAATCTGTCAAAGTGCTTTTGGTATGACAAACTTTTAGAAGCCTTTTATCTTACAAATTAATCACATAGATTATTGTATATCCAAGTATGCTTAAGTGTCTAAGTCTAACGACAAAACAATCTCATAATGAAATGTCTTGAATAAAGTCGTATTCTTGCATAATATGATTGTTTTGATGCTATCTTGTGTGGTGATTTCTTGTCTACTAAGTGCAATGTGTTGTTTTTGCTTATATAATATGTTATCATTTGATTTCTATCATGTTAACATCTTTTGTCACTAACAAATTTGTTTTGTAGGTTGATAACAAATTATTTGTTATCTCACTTGGTTCTAACTTTTATATGCTCATTTTGCATAATCCCTTTATTGCTACGTAGATTAGTACTATGCTTTATGGGACCCCTACACTTGCATATAGTTTAAAAGCATATAGAATTAAGTTCTAGAGGGTTGGCTTTGCATTTTTGTCTTTCAACCGACCTCTTTCCAAATCTCATTTTGCTTCCGCTTTCCAAAAATCATCTCCATCATTATTTAGTTATAACAATACTCTAATCCTCTTCACTTCCTATTAGGAAACCACATGCCTCATCATACGATCATCTCGTATTAATCGAGAAGAGGTACGTGACTTTAAGGATGAAGTTCATTGTATGCTAACCATCATCCAGAAATACATCACTAAGCTCACCTTTTCGTTAACCCGAATAACCTCCTAAACACTTTGTTGTCATTCCTTATTTGATACATTACACATTATGTTGGATGTCCACCAATTAAGGGGAGAGAAATCCATTCACATAATTGTCTTTTGTCAAAATTTATGTCTCTTAGACTCTAAAATACCAACACATAGGTAAACACCACTTAGCTAAAACCGGTTCACGAAACCACAACTAGTTCAACCTTTTTAACTTTTTATCACAAGTTTGCACCAATACCTCATCAAGTGAAAAACGCATCATGTGTTTTTACAAATGTCTTCATCTCCACATATAGGATTTTCCTTAAACTAGCACCTTACAACTTCACTATCTAGAACACCATCATAGGATCTTATCCTTTTCACGCATATCATGCATGTCATTGTCAGTGCAAACGATATATTAATCAAAACAGCCATTCCCAACACCTTTTCAACACGTTGGTCTATCCAACTCTCAAATGATGTCATCCTCATATAGGTACTCATTATTATTATTAGTATTTTTCATATTGTCTTCACTTCTTTTCAATGTGATAATCATCCATGACGGTCAACACCATGCTAATACTACCTTTCCCATTGTCACCTAGAATAGGTCATCTTTATAATTCGTGTCAATCAATGAACGAATTTATCTTCATGTTATCACTTTTATATTTTTTGGTATCTTCATTATAATACTCTTAGATAAAACGCATTATTGATTACTCTTGGGTTGAAGCATATGAGAACTTGCTCAAAACAATAGGTTGTTAGCATCAATAAATCATTCAAATCATAACCCTTATGCATCATTGAAATGCAATGTCCATTCATATTTTTTTCCTCTTAGCTTTGGTCACTTGACATGACGAAAGGATTGCATGAGTCCATATTTTTATATTTGCTATACATACGAGTTTCTAACTCCTTAATAGCTTCCTACCTAATCACCACCACCTTCCATCACCACTTTCACTAATCATCACCACCATGGATTAGCGAAAACTTACTTTTGTAAATCTCGAGTCATCTACCATCACCACATGAATCCTACTAGTAAACCGACACCAACACTAGCACCACTAGTGGCACACCCGGTGGGAGACTTCATATCTTCTTTCTAGGAACTATTTTGTAGGCTTTTATCATATTATATTCTCACTTTTCTTATGATTGTAATTAGGAGACTACACTTCATGAGATCTTTGATTATATCATTTATCACATATATACATCTTATTTTTCTTTGTGAAAAGATGAAATATATTGCACTAATGTTTTTCATTGTAGGTTCATCATCATATACACTTGATTGTATATAACTTACTCATCTAAGGATGAAGTTTGCATCAATTATTTTTCTTATTTTAGGTGCTTCTTGACACCCTAGAACAAGGAGGAATATCCTTTAAGCACTCATATTGCATCGTCTATACACTTGGTTGTATATGACATATTTGTCTAAAGACAAAGCTTCTATTATACTAATATTTATTTTGAAGGTTCATCTTGACGCCCTAGAGCAAGGGGAGCTTCCATCAAGAATTTACTGAATGCATCTTATACACACTTTGTTGTATATCACTTACTCGTCCAATGACGAATATAGTTTTGCACTAATATTTGTTTTGTAGGTTTTTAATCATACCCTGATGCCTCAAACAAGGGGGAGCAACCGTCAAGGGGGAGCATGCACGCATTTAGCATCATTCTCACTTTTCAACAAGCATTTGTGCTTCGATAAAAAGTGGAGAAAATAGGCTAACATTGCTATGCCTTTTTTTTCATATATTTCTCATAATTTCTGTTGCATAAAACTAACCTTGATGTAGGTTAAGCCTCTTTATTTGATCCATGGTTCCGCTACCAAACAAGGGACGGATTGAAGTAGACGCTTTAACTTCACTAGGGATGATGCAAGCTCGCCTTTTTGGGGAGAAATTAAGTTAAACTCCAAGGACACGCCCTTTTTGTTTCGACAAAAGGGGGAGAAGAGTGTAAACGGAGAAGGTAATGTAAAGGTAGTAAGGATACAAGTAACTTTTTACATTTTACTTTCTATTACGTTTACATATATTTGTCATCATCAAAAAGGGGGAGATTGTTAGTACAAATATTACGATATTTAATCTATACAGTATCGTTTGTTTTGATTGATGACAAACATGTAACTTGTAATACATAACGTAAAATGTACAAGTTACTTGTAATCACACTTTGTCTCAACATACATTCAACACTTCTCGATGTCTCAAGTCCTCGTATGTTACAACACAGGTTCGTACATGTTTGTTATGTGGCATTATGATCAAACCCATTAACAAATCATATAGAATGTTTAAAATACGTTTAGAGTCACTAAGTATTTTAATAGGTTAACCATTCTATTTAGAACCTCATTTTACATTTTGCATTCACAAGTATTTCAAAAGGTAACTAGACATTTAATTAACTAGTTACATAATACATTTTACAAGTTTACTTTGATAAACCTTTTAATCTTAAAATGGAAATACATGTTACATCATGGCATGCATCATCTTTGTAATCTCTAAAAGATTTCATAGAATATTTTGTTTAGATTTGGACTCTACATAGCTTACACAATCTTGGATGGATTTGGTTGACTTTGGCAAGATTTTGGTAATCTTGCTGTCGACCCACGGTACCAAAATGGTACACGGGCGGAACCCTTTTGAGGGTTCCGTGGTCCGTGGACGCTCCTGTCCATTTTGGCTATAAATAGCAAGCCAAAGCAAGTTGTTCCATTATCCCTTCAACACACTTTCTCTCTACCCTTCTTGCATCATTTAGATCTGTAGATAACAATGTAGAAACATACATTAATCACCCTCACCATCACATGATCATAATGCTTCTAACATTCATCTTTGTTGTAAGCATACTCTACATCTTGATCAACCAAGGAAAGCTTGGAGATCTAGCCATTCCCACTCACCACAAGCTGAAGATCTATCACAACAAGTTTAGGGAACTTGTGATCTTCATCATGAAGGCTTCCTATCAATGGAAGATCATTTAGAAGTAGTTATTCATATCCATTAGACATTTGTGTCATGGATCATTAGTGTAGAACATCATTGCATCATCACAACACTTTCACCAAACTAGATTAGATGGTTTATGTGTTTGTGCCATAAAACACAAGGTTTGTTATGTTGGGCCATAAAACATATTGGGAGTGGTTGTACCCTTGTAAAAGAACTCGACATCTAGCTTAGTGTCGGAAATATTGTATAGGCGACGTTAGGTTGGTTCTACCTCGAACTAGAACCCGGTATTTAGCTTTGTACCGGAAAAAGTGTTAGCGACGATTGTAAGGTTTTCTCCGCCGAGAAGGGAGCTTGTTGATTTAGTGAAGTAACTCTCGAGTTGGGTACTCGGGGAGTGGAGTAGGGCGGAAAGGAGATCCGTGACCGAACCACTATAAATCATCGTGTTCGGTTTGCACTTTCTTTTCTTTATCTCTTTACTTTTATAGTTTCACTATACTATTGCTTGTGATGTGGTTTGATGTTAATGCTTGTGTGACAACATGGTTTACTATGCTTTACATTGGTCACAAACATTAATTGGAACTTTCATATTATAACAAGCTTCATAAGCGATTTGATACTAAAGATCTAAAGTTTTTAAACGGTAACGTATTCACCCCCCTCTACGTTTCCACAGACTTAACCAATGAATTGACGAGCTCTTAAATGTTAGTAACTCGAAAAGACTTGTCTGGGACGAGTAATAATTTCAAGCTAGTTCACTAGTGATGTAAACGTGTCTCGCAAAGGACTTGTCCTAGTAGAATGTACCATTCGAGAAACTCTTGGTAGACATGAACCTTGACGGGTCAAACCTCCTCACCAAGGAGTGTTTACAACTTGAAGTTGACCTAGTCAGTGATGTAACCGTGTCTCACAGGGAATTGTCTATCTTGAGTTGATCAATTCAAAAGTGTGCGCTCTTCTCTCACCGTGCAGATTTCTGTCAAAACTCTTAAGCACGTGTTGAGGGGGAGTATTTCTGCAAAATATAAAACTCTTTCAGTGGTACAAAATGTTTTTACTCATAACCACTTTGAGAGATTTTTCATGAAAATGGTTTTATGGCAACATAGGTTAGTCATGGAGTTATAAGGTGACTAAGGTTAGGAATAACCGTCCTATGATCCGCCAGAGCCGGAAGGATCTACCCAAGGACACCACCAATAGTTAGAATTTAGAAGTCCTTAGGTATGATTATAAAAAGGAGAAAATGAGACTCGGAGAAAGAAGGAGTTGAAGAATTAAAAAGAAAAGTAAAGAAAAGGGTGAAAAGAAATAGCCCTCCAGATTATTCAACTTAGGGCAGACACCGGGTTCAACTCATATGCTACTGGTTGTCACTTGATGACACCGGTATTGAAGATTAAAGTCGTTATTGACCCAGTGACGCATGCACTAAACCTTCTTAGCCACTCAAGTTTCTCTCAACAGAAGCTTGTTTCATTCTCAAAGGGAACCCTACGTAAACTATCGGCTTTCTCTTAGAGATTGCTGGTATTGAAGAAGTAGACCCTCTCCCTAGTCTCCGCTCAGGAAAACCAAAGCGCACGATTGAGTCTAGAGCCACGAGATTCATCAAAAGATCTCTTAGGAACACTTGACATTTCATCACTTGTCGTTCAACAATAAGGACGCAAGTGATACATTATAGAGTCCTTCACAGATCTTAGCAATCTGTCAAGAACATTTATGAGGGGTTCACAATTGTGATCCTCAGTGATTGAATGGAAACTCCTGCCAGGGTCAACATCAAACAGCCCTGACAGCAGGTCACTTCGGTAACTCCTTATGGGTTACGCTTTGTGTTGTCTCAAACGGTCTACAGTCGTGGGGTGATGCTTTGGTATACCTCAACGACTCACCTAAACCATAGATGTACTTCGGTATATCGTGTTGGCCTTCTTGAGGGCATCCGGTTTCAAGAACAGCCTTTGCTAGAATTAGAGATGTGTCTTCACATTATGTTGTTGACACTTTCGAAGTTCGAACTTGTAAGTGCTGGAAATGCCGTTAAGGAGATTCCTTTCAAGAATCGAGTCCTGAAGATGTGGGTCATTACTTGAACTTGTTCAATGTAATGCCAACTGTCCCTTATGGGATTCGGACGGCTGATTTGCCCGACCAAGGTGAATGGAATCAAGAAATTCATCAGTAGAACAATTGTAGTAATAAATTCTTTATGAAAAGATTACAATGATCAATTGGTGTTTGTGACTGTACCGGAGATGCTGCTGCTGATGGATGCTCGCGGGAGGAAGAGTTCGTGCTGATTCTCCACATACTCATACCTACATCAACACAAAAGAAGTTCTCTCAAAATCAAAGGCAACACAAAGTCATAATGATTCTTCATCAAATCAAAGAATCTACAAAGTTATAAAGACTCGAGAACTTCTTCACATCTGGAATTCACTATCAAATGAGCGTATGAGTATGTTAGAGAAAGACGTGGAGACACTGGAGCGACGAAGCTGACCTATATCTGACAACAACATACTATCCCCACCACCACAAAGAACAAAGAATTAAAAGAACAAAGAAATCAAAGACGTCAAAGCAGAATACTTCAAAGAATCAAGATCCCTACACTGGGGAGATTGTTCGAATCAAGGCACTTCTTCTCACAAGAAATAAGAATGTCAGAAGACGTCAAAGCTACTATTACATCTGCACCAACAGCTGTTTAAGATTACTTAAGATGTCAATTACTAACACTTAGGGGGATATTGTTGGAATCACTCCTAAACCATTTCTCAAGTGTTAGTAATCAATATGTAATAGTTAGCCTAATTAAGGATTTTATGTTAGTAATTAAGGCAAGGCTCATGTAAAAAGCCCATGAGCCTATGCAAAAGCCCAATAAGGAAAGGAAGGGACTAGATGTGTTGCCCTAGCTCCCTTCCCCTATATATAGTCTTGTAACTCTCATTTGAGGGTTGGTTGTTCACTTTCATATATATCATAAGCATAAACTTTCTGTCATCTTAACGTGTGTGTGTGTATCGTGTTCATCCGCCCTCTCTTATCTTTATTTCTAACATATTGATGCTTGTGTTACAAATATGGTGACCTAACAAATTCCCATCTCTTTTCCCTATACTTGAAACTCCTTTGTAAAGTAACCAAAGTCACAAATGTTTTACTTTGTAACTTCCTCTCGGGAGAAAAGACACCTAGAGGTAACGTAGCAATATTTTAATCACTCTATTTATATAAATACATGTTAAATTTACTTGGTGTGTTGCATCCACATCATGTTGCCATGGTCGTCCAAGTAATATGTGACATGCCTCCATATCTACCACATCACGAGTAACCAGTTCATAGTGATATTTCCTAATGATGAGGGGAATCTTACAAATTTCGATCACTTTTATAGTTGGTCCCTTCTTAATTAATCCAATTTGATAAGAATTAGGATGGGGCTCAATTGGTAACTTTAAGTTTTAACCAAGGCCCTAGAAACCAAATTCTCGCAACTTCTTGCATGAAGAATAATAGAAAAATCCTTCTCCTTGATTAAGCGTTTAGTTTGAAAGATCCTATAACGTTGCAAAGAACCACTGACCTTTGGTAAACATAATGTTCGTTGGATCACATAAGCTACTTGTTTCGCTTCTCCTTCCACGGCCACGATATATTCCAAACCCGAACTCTCCACTTCATGACTTAGCTCATCTAGATACAACCCCTCTTCATCCTCATGTTCCGCATAAAAATTACCTCTTTTTGGACATTTATTAGACCTATGCCCCGATATTCCACACCTATAACACTTGGGACCTGGAGGTTTAACATACGGGTTTGAAGTTGCTGGTTGATCCTCCTTTAGCTTCTCTACTCCACTTCCACTAGCCTTTGACCTTGAAGTGGTAGTAGTAGGAAGGGTAAGTTGGCTTTAATTGGGTTGCCCCTTTGGATAGCTAAAGTAGACGAACTTTCTCTGTTTGAACACCTAGAACCATAACCGGATTTAGTAACCATCACTTCCACCTTCATAACCAAGTTTTGAGCTTGATACACCGAACAAACAGGCAACAAACTCAATTTTTCTTGAACTGCTTTGTTCAATCCACTTATCTATCTAGCAGCGGTTTGTTCCTCGGTCTCCCCCGACAAGCTTGAAATCTTAAAAAATCACCTGCATATTCGGCCATGGTCCTTTACCTTGAACACAATTATGAAATTGTTGACATAAAATTTGTTCAATGTCCAAGGGTAAATACCTACCTTTGTTTATTCGCTTCATCCTTGTCCACGTATCCACAGGACGCTCTCCTTGTCTCCTACGGATGTCTTGCTTGGAAAATCACTCCGGTGAACCGATTGTGGAGGGTTTCAACCGGTTCACTTAACATTTTGTTTTCACCCTTTAAACTTCTCATTCTTCCCACGTTTCACATGCTCCATTTGCTTCAAATACCCTTCGGCGAGTTCCTCTATCTTGTCCTCATCAGATTATAACATTTAATGTTTATTAAGTAATACAAATATTAGAGCCAAACCCGTCGCTGGCCTTAGGTCTATTGCTGTTTTTTATGGCTTCATATTTGTACTTTATAAATGGTCTATCATCAATGAAGTTTAACCTATTGTTCTCATTATTTCTGTAAACAATGTCTTGTAAAAATGGACTCTTTGTTTGGATCGGGTATTCTGCTATCTCTTACGTGCTTTCAAACTTTTTGTTTGGATGTTTCAACAATGATGTCTTTCATTTTTTTGCTGGTGGTAAATCGATTAGGCATATCTTAATACATACATATATGATGGATGAAAGGAACCAAGGACATCTTAGTGCTTCACTATATCCTGGACATTTTAGTTTCTCTTTTGCGAAACATTTTCCATATTAAATTTGGCACATAGCTTAAGGAAATAGTTACTGAAGGGTGTCTTAAAATTCCTTGATAATATCAACGATCTAAAATAGTGTCTTGACTATTTGAAACGGAGATTTTAGATTTACATGAGAAGTTGGACTAAAGCATTTTATGGGCTCATAAGAAATTAGGAACTACTAAAATGTTTCTTATTTGGACTAGTTACAATATTGCAAATTTCTGAGCCCATACTGTTGCTGGGGACTTCGTTTGATTAGTGAAGTGTTAAAATGATTGTAATGACTAACTAACCGTTTAAAATCTTCAATCAAAAAATGTTATATGTTTTTTTTAAATACATGTAGAGCTGATAATAGCTCGACTTTTTGAATAAAGATACTTTTATATATAACACGAGTCATGTTGCGTTCAAAATGATAGTAATCATCTTCTTTTCTCTAGTTTGTTAATTCGTTGTACAGAATGATGGATTAATATAAGGATATAATATCTTAGTGAATCCTTATTTCATGCATTAATTATACTATTTGGATACCCGCGCACAGCGGCGGCGATAAATATAGTTATATAATAAATATAGTAAATGAATTGCTAACCCAACTCTCCTCGCAATTCCATACCCGCTTAGTGAATTCATTTCACAACACTCCAAAAGTATATGTGTTAGTTATATGTGTTTGTTTGGGTTTTACTTATCTTTCCTGTGACATCATTATTCCAGCATATAAAAAGACCTTCACAATCTCTTACCCGTCAAACAATTTCCCAAAAGTAAATGATTTTGATAAATAAAGTTTGTATTGATTGAAATAAAGGTTAAAGTTATAAAAATTTGAATCAAAATAAAATAAACCTGCTAAAAATGTAAAAACTAAAAACTTATAAAAATATATTAAAATGGATGTTGAATTAAAGAGCACAAAATTTTAAAAAATATGGTGAAATTAGATCATAAAAAAATTAAACGAATTAAAAGATATTTAAATTTAAAAATAAAGATGATTATTTAGTTAAGAAGTGACATGTGTCACCCCATTATTGGAGCTCCTTATTTTAGTTTATTAGAGCTACTCTCTTTTTGTTATTTTTTAGTTAGAGAAGTGACACATGTCACTCAATGATTGTAGCTCCTTATCTTAATTTTTTGTGAAGCCCACAACTTAAATGCTTTATATAGTAGTATAGATAAATCGAGCAACTTTTTCCACATTTTATTTATTTGCCTTATTCCAAAACTCGACTATTTAAGCCGTTGATGTAAAATGCAACCAAACCAGACATTTGAAGATTTATATGTCGAAAACTGTTTACTTATTTGTGATAATCTATTTCAATGTTACAGGTATAAATTTTGTTACTTAAACAAGTCCATTTATGAAGACGCTCATCTTCATGATAATAGAACATTTTACCTAGTTTTGTCTCCAAGGAAAAGCAGAATGTTTGGAAATATTTGAGAATAGCATCTATTTAAATCGTGATGTTTAGTATTAAATTTTAGATCATTTGTGGACAAAAACTTCAATCTCCACCTTTTATTTTTATTATATCTAATAGATGATATTAATCACAACAATTAAAAAAACTCAATTTCATCATTTTTTCAAATATAAATATATTTCAAACCGTTAATCGTCAAGCGAAAAAAAAAATATACCAGTACGACGAACATTTAATTATCTTTCTATAAATAGGCACTTTGATATACTTTCGGGAGAAAAAAAATCGTGTTTTTCACCTTTTTTTTAAGCTTTTTTCGTTTTTTACGTACTGAAATTTGCATGAAAAAGTCATATATAATTTAACACTAATTTGAATACCACATGTGATATTAGTGTTAAATCATATATGATATGTATATCATATGTGATTTATTATATATGATTTAACATTAGTATCATATATGATATTCTATATCATATGTGATTTAACACTAATATCACATGTGATCTTCAAATTATTGTTAAATCATATATGATATTTCATGCAAGTTTCAGTTTCGAAGAAAAACGAAAAAAATGGCGAAAAAACGTGAAAAAAAACGATTTTTTTCTTTTTTCGAAAGTATATCAAAGTGTCCGTCTATAGAAAGATAATTAAATGTTCGTCGCGATGGTGTAATTATTTTTGCTTAATGATTAACGGTTTAAAAGATATTTAAATTATAAAAAATATGTGAAATAATAAAATGCTTTTAATTTCAGTCATTGATTTCTTTTTAAATGGATAATTGAGATAATTACCTGAAAAATTTGATATATAAAATAACTTTTCTTTTAATATTGTCGCTTTCCCTATATATATATATATATATATATATATGTATATATATATATATATATATATATATATATATATATATATATAGTTAGGATCAAATAAGAAGATTACTTAAAATAAGAAGGAATAAGAAGAACTATAACCGCAAATCCGAGATGCACCGACCTAAATTAGATGCATCCCTATAATCTTAGATGCATTATAACGCACCATAATGTGTTTTCTAGCTTTTAATCATATGCATATACGTATATTAGATGCATTTCATAATTTCTCTTGTTTTTTATTCCTCTGCACGTGCCAAAATCATGAAAATCAATTTGCACCATCTATACATCAAATTAACTTTCGAAACTCAAGATGTTGCATCTATATGAATAAAAATGCATCTAATGCAAGTCGTTGCATCTCAAATATGTGGTTTTGGTCACTTCTCACCACTTCTTATTTTAATTTACTTCTCACTGGATCCCTACCTATATATATATATATATATATATATATATATATATATATATATATATATATATATATATATATATATATACATACAATCCTTCATAAAAAATACACTAGCATTGATTCAGGGACCCACAAAATAGAATCAGGACCCACAAAAATAATCAGAAACCCACATTTTTAGTTCAAAATTGTAGTCAATTGGCTACAATTAATTATAGCTAATATATTCCCATATATATATATATATTCACTTTCCGTATATTAAGAAAACTATTTACTACCTCCGTCTCAATTTAATTGTCCATATTTCCATTTTTGGATGTCTCAAAAAGATTGTCCATTTTCTCTTTTTAGTAAAAACTAGAGAATCTAAAGGAGGAATATTCTATTTGTGTGGTTGAAAATTAAAGTTGCCCCACTTTTATTAAACTTTGTGCTTTCTCTCTCATGACAATTAAATTGAGACGGAGGGAGTAATATTTCTACAACCTTCTAATGGAAAACGACATATTTTTGTCGCTTGTTCACGGAATCTTCGGTTTCTACAACCCTTTTTTGACGGTTACGGCTCGCCTTCTTCTTCTTTTTTGGTGATGTCGCGACATGTTCAACGGGAGCTTCTTCATTTTGAGTCTCGTAAGGATTGTGTTCTTGCCAATAACCGGTGTTCTCATTAAAGGTGGTGACATTGAGGCAAGTATCAGAAGATTAAGTGCATTAATCGGAGACCTTGGTGGATCCATACGTGATTGTGACGAACCACCCATTTGAGTTTCTGAGACATACTCTTGGTTGTGAAACATCGGAGATGGGACGCATACTCCGAAATGCGTTTGGTGTGAACCATAAATATGAAACCCGTGTTGTTCCGATGCCGCGTCGGGTTCGTATGGTTGGTTTGGGTAAGGTGGGTGGTAGTACACTTGTGGACGTACGTTTGTGTTGGCGATGGTTTCGAGATTAAACGTGCTTCGGGTGTCGGTGGATTGCTCCGGTTGAGGGTTCTTGGTTGACGTTTGTTGGGACGGGGAGTGTTTTGGTGAGACATATTTAAAAAATGAAGATGGTGAAGAAATGGTGAAGAATTTGTATGAAGATGGTGAAGAAGATGGTGAAGAAATGGTGAAGAAATGAAGATGGTGAAGAAGATGGTGAAGAAATGGTAGCCTCGTTGTTTTATCAATCACGGGCGTGAGTGAGTCACGCAAATACACACAACTCACGCGTGAGTCTATTATAGGGGGCAAGCGTGAGTGCCTCACTGGCACAACTCACGGGCGAAAATGTATCTATTCCGTCTAGCCTAAGAGAGGAGCTTATCCATATTTCATCAGATGAGAAATGACCTAAGTATGATGACATTTGAATGCATTTAACACTCGACTAAGACAGCTACTTCCAATTTTTGCCCCAATAACTGTTATTAGTGTTACCTCGGTACACACTTAATAATATCAGAATGACTAAAACACATTTTTCGGTTATAACTGTTATTAGTGTATATAAGTCTTAATGTTTTTCTTTTTCATTTTCTTTTATTAAAACAAACACATTTTAAACTAAAATTCAAGTACGATATATTTAAAATATGATACGAATTACAACGAAATTAAAAATACGATATGACAAATACATAAAAACTAAAAATATTTTGCTCGGATCTCGTATTTGACTTTGTTGATAGCAGCCGCATCTTCCTGGGTCATCCCCTCGGTGCCAGTACCAAAGAACCCCAATTCCTCGAATTTCTTTTGAGTCGCGATCTAATCATCTTTTTTAACATGTTCTTGTCGCAACTCTTCTTGGACCTTTTCCTTGAAAGCTTTTCTACTTGACGAAGATCACGCCAATTTCGTAGAGTCCGACTTTTGACTCTTGGAAGGCCTTGGCTTACCGGGAGAACGTGGGTGCAAATCATTTCGAAATAGCTCGTTCGATTCTTCGATGTCATCATCCGTACGAACACGTCTTCCGGGAACAACGGATTTGGCACCACGTCATTTGTGGTGATCTTTCAAGACATCACATGCTTCATATGGACAAACGCAAACCCGCAAGTTTCGGATAATTTTTTTTATAACAACGAGTTAGCCACTTCGAATCGTTTTCACCACTAAGACATTCATGTTCGGCGACAATCCCGGTAAACTTGTTGCAATCACGTGTCAACGATATCCACTTTCCCGTGATCATATCCTTTGTACGTGGGAAGGATGCATGGTGGTGGTATTCACTATGTATTTTTTGCCAAAATGTTTTTTGAATTTTGATCCACGCTAAGTCTTTCATCCTCAGATATTTGTACGTAAGTTTCAGCAAAAAGTCTTTCTTCAGATTATGTGTGATGTCGGTTTTCTTCTCTCTTGGCTTTCGTGGTGGTGGTTGCGTTGGTGGCATCATTTGTGTTGGTTGTGAAGAACTACCGAGAGCTCCAAAGTTGTGAAATGGGTATTGTTGTTTAAGTTGGAGTAAAGCCATATTTAAAATGATCTTGGTTCATTTGTAAGTTTTGTGGTGTGAAAGCAGGCTGTGAGAAATATGGTTGTTGTTAAGCATATTGTGCAAATGATTGTTGTTGGTTTGCATATTGTACAAATGACGGTAGCGGGTCTTGCGGGTATTGGGAAGAAATAGAATGGGCGGATGATGGTGTAGCTGGTGTTGGGAAACTCGAATTAGTAGACAAAGAAATATATTGTTCATGAGCCAATCATTGTTCTGTTGTGACATTTTTGGAAGAGGTGATTGAACTGTATATGAAAGTGTATATAAGTTGTAATCTGATTTGAATGTCTAAAAACTATAAGTTAAAATTGGGTATTTATAGGTGAAAAAATGGGTTTTCTCTGCCCACTGCATTTCACCCGTTTAATAACGTTCGAATTTTTAAAAAATAAATAAAGAAAGAAAAAATGGTTATGAGTAGCCAAACGAAGGGACGAATGGCAAGCAGATGGCGGTGGTGGGGGTGCAGAACGAGGGTGCCACTTAGGAAACAAATCCCAATGGCGTGTGGTTGTAGCATTGCACCATTTACTCTAATACGACTAAAATGACCCAAAACATCTTATATATCTTTGGAAAATTTGATGAAAGGTGTGTCACTATTCATCATTTTTGTTATGTGAGACCGAATAAGGGAAGTTTTGCACAAAAATGTTGTAAATATAAAAAATTACCCTATAATTAATCTAACACAAAGTATAATTTTTCACTCATCTCACACCTACTCACACACCTACTTTTTAATAGGATTAATGTGCTATAAATAACGTCTTTCACAACGAGAACTCATAGAAATGCTGATGGGTTACACCGGTTCACATTAAAAAGAACATGTAAGTTGGTAATGAGAAAATAATAACAAAATGAAATGGAAATGAAGGGTGTAGAAACTAAGAAGGTGGTAAAGATAGTTTCTTGATCGTTTATGAGCTTCTAAGGTTTAACAATAACATACACAAACAATCATGCACAGCGGAATTAAAACAAACAACTATATTATTGACACAAAGTTTTTCCACAACAAAGCCTTCAATTTTATTAAAAACGTGTTATCTAAACTATAACAAGGATCAATGATTTGATCTTGAGGCTAACTAACAAACTCTAGTATAGACGTTTATACTCTACGCCCTAGACACACACACACCTTTAATTGTCTACATTATGGAAGACTTAACTATAAAACCTATACCCCATGTCCTCTTTATATACTAGAGGATTAGGGTTTATAAAATACTACGAATGACTAAACAATAAATCTTCTTTTGCAAGCAAGTTCTTTCATCTTTTTGTAGGTTTCATTCTTGTCACTTTAAGTCCCTCTTGTTTCATTCTTCTTGTTTTGTTTCATCAAATCAATAAACCCAACAATCTTCCCCTATTTAATGATGACAAAACAAACACGTTCTTGTACGAATTTCTCTAGACAAAGTAGAGAAATTGAGATAATTAAATCTCGTCTAGAATGAAACAATCTTCAAAGCTTCCCCTTAAGTCTTGATTTCCTTTGAATATCCATGCCACCACAACATCTCTTCCCTTTTTTGTTATTATCCAAAGAGGGGACATATGCAAATATGATCTTGACCACCACAAACCAATATCACACATCCAATTCTTCATTCCAATGTTTCAAATTACCCTCCATGAAGTTTTACGCACTAAAAATGAACTTGAAACAGTGGAAATCGAAACCATCAGTAGTAATACTAATCAATAGTAGTAAAAATCAAAAACTTCCCCTGAACATCAAATGATTAAACACATCATAATATGCTTCCCCAGAAATCAATGTGTTAACCATCTTCATGATTCTTCAAATCTGTAAGCTCCTTGTAATGATCACTTGTGAAGAAAACCAAATATAAAAAACTTGATGTAGAAGTAGAATAACCCAAACTTGTATCTTATATCTTGTACTAACCACGTGACTCTGAACGTATACAACTAAGGTACAGGGAGACCGTAATCCCTTGACAATAATCATTGAGCACAATAACGTAACTCCTTCAAGTGTTTGTCAATTCTTTGTCACAATATGAATGCACAAAAATAAGAACACACATCTAAGAAATTCCACTTCACCTTCAAATAAGTGATAAATAACCATCTTCGTAACCAATATACCAATAAATAAAAAAACGAGCCTATTAAAAACCTTTAAGAACAAATTCCAATCTCCTTGTGTGTGTGAGCTAATCACCAACTTTGTGCGTGTTCGACATCTCTCAGTCGCAACAAATAACCAAAAATCATGTAGCAAATACGAACAATAAATCAATCAATGTTGAATCACATGTATTATCGTATTCTACACAAACCATAACTTCATATGATCACTAAACATCAATCAATATATATTCCCATATCAAAATCCAAAGATAATCAATAACCATGTGCCATTAATAAATTTCATATATGCTCCAATGAATCCAATATCTCATTATCTCCTTGCGTCCCATTATTCTACGTCCCATGATCAAATAAATGTTACATGTATAAAATACTTTCACCTCCACCGTCCCATGTGACATGTAGCCAATCATTCTTATGCACACGTTTATAGTATAATTCAAATATATGAATGGAGCAGCAACATCATTCTAGACATAGGTATATAATAGTACTAATAGCAAGAAGCAAACTGTAAGCGTAGTAGCAGTAGCACATGGAGATCAAGCAGTACAAAAATCATAACGAGGAGTATAAATTGTTACAAAGTCAGTAGTAAATGTTTATGTTGAAAGAAGTACTAACCTCATGTTTATGGCAGTATAAACTTTGTTCATAACCAGCAGCAGATTTAATCTTCGCAACAATAGAGTCATCATGAGCACTAGTTAACAGAGGATAGCAACACTATATTCTTAACAGGTCAGGTGAGCAGTAGTAAAGTACGTTGTAGTGAATCACCACCGTTGTCTCTCGCGAGCAGTACCAACAATAATACATGAGCAGTACAAACTGCTTTCGAAGGGCGAGCAGTAGAAACATAAACGTAACAGTACAAAGTGAACTTGAATCAGCTTCCATAAACATTCTAAAGCCAATCAAAATGCTTTATTGTTCCTCCTCCTTGTTCGATATCGTTATGAAACCAAGTAAAAGCACTCTTACATTGAACCGCAACACGCAACACTGGTGAACAGGTTCTGGTTTCTCTCCCAACATCTTTAATATTATAACAAGCAGTTGTAACATGAACTTGGCAATAATACTTCACTCCAACAATAGTAGCTCAACAATAACAGTATAAACCAATCTTTAACCATAACCAGTTGCAATGAGTAATGAACCAAGCAATGGTCAACAATATCATGCTACTCACCGTCCCGTTAATATGATTTAACCAATCACAGAAACGAAATCCTTCAAAACTGCGCATTATCTTGAGCAATATAATAGTATTTGGTAACTATCATGCAAGTGAAGATCATCAACCAACAATATGTACGAGAATATTGATTGAATATCAATAAGTGCACCTACCAATTTATAGGACGAGATTCATACCTCCTCTGCAGTAGTTTTCGACATTCAATAACTTTAGATTGAGAACTCCGATTGAAGATCCCTCCGGTGAAAATATACCTTGATATACTAAGAGTCTCCACAAAAATTACGTCCGATCCAACGGTTAACGAAAAATTTATCGCCTCTTGAAAACAGTGCTACAGAAAAATACGAACATATGCACCAAATTCGAATTTTCTTCATTATCTTCTACTAAAAACCTTGCGAATCCCTAGGTAACGAGCCCCCTTGGCTCTGATACCAATTGTAGATCCCAGATGACCAATTGATCTTATTAATCGTATTAGATAAATCTAACACAATCAAAGTATAGCAAGTTGTCTTGTATAAAGCTTAAACACAATGCAGAAACTAATGTTTAATGATAAAGAGAATAATTGACACAATTTGTTTTCTCACAAAACACTTCAATATATTAATACGAATACTCAAAAGTATTAGGGTTACAAAACCTTGAAGTGATCGAATCTAGAATAACTCGTAATCTAAATCTAACCTAGGACCTCCTTTTATAGACCAAGGAGTCCTAGTCGGTTTACAATAACTTTCTATACAAGGTAAATCTTATAGAATCTATTCTATAATTATCTAACCGACTATACACATTATCATATAAGCAGTACAAATAGTTGCATTAGCAGTTTGTACTGCTAGTGTATTCTTCAAGCAGTCCATCAGTTAAGCTTAGCAGTACAAAGTCTTAACCTTGGTAGTAAAAACTGTTTAGCTAAATTCCCAACTATCCTCCCCTAAACTTGTGATTTCAATGTGAATCATCAAGTTTCTTAAATAAGACTTATTCTTCATGATGTTGGGGAATTTTGCAAACATCTACTTACTTGGTCTCTAAGCTTGAATGAATATCCCTGTTACCAAATCCCTTGCCATTTCACTATCTTATTCAGTTGTCAACCTTGATGATAACATCGCTATAAGCGTCTTCATTCTGTGTGGATACTCCTTTTCTACTAGCATAAACCAATCAGTTGTACTAGTGTATACATGATGAACACCAGATGAACTATATAAAATCCATGTAGTTTCTGGGACTGCAGAATCTTGACTCCAAAGTCTGTCATAAGGATCAGGTTCGAAAGGTCTTTCCAACTCGACCCAAATCTCTTGTTCCTTCTCATCAGGTTCTTTTTTATGATTACACTTTTGCTGTACCAGTTCCCATAACTTTACCAGATCATCTCTGTCAAAGGATTTTACCATATCAGCAAATGTCTTGTACATCTCAACAATGTCACCAACTCTGATGATCTTCCAAGACTTTCCAAACTTATCATTGTAGATCTCCCAGTCTATAATTGGATGCTTGGTCTGTAAAGCTTCAACATGCATACCTTCATCAGGTTAAATGATCATCAAATCTTGCAACTCTTCTTCCTCTAATTCTTTTTCAGTTTCAGATGAGCTTCCTTCAGTTTTCTGCTTCTTAGATGCTTCAGATTCTAGCATTAAACCTACCCTTTTAGTTCTGACTGTTGGTTCCTCTGTTCCTACTGGTCTGAAATCTTGTATTCTTCTATAAGCATTCACATACATCTCTTGTATTTCATCAAATGTCTTACCCTTCAACTGAGAATCCTTTTTTTAATCCTGATGTTTCAAATAAATCTTCATATTCCTCATCAGATGCCCTTTAGTTGGGGGTTTAACTCTTTTTTTTTATCTTTGTTGTTCCCTCATTTTGTTTAGCAAATCCTGAATTGCATCTTCTTTTTCTTCTTCAGGAACTGCTGCACTCTCCTCTTCTTGTAGCATTTGAGCAAGTAGTCTGTCTTATTCTTCTTGATTAATTTTTGTAGACTTTTTCAACTTCTGCTCCTCAAGAAATCTAACTTCTTCTTGTTCTTGCACTTCTTTTTCTAATTCATCATCATAAACCATATGTGCAGAAACCTTTTTCGTCTTCTCAACTGGTTCTTCTTCAAGTAAGATGCCTTTGCCTTTATC
This sequence comes from Chrysanthemum makinoi, assembly GCA_910596185.1. NCBI lineage: Eukaryota > Viridiplantae > Streptophyta > Magnoliopsida > Asterales > Asteraceae > Chrysanthemum > Chrysanthemum makinoi. The sequence continues at coordinate 135,798,546 of OU343217.1, forward strand.
TACTCTAGCAGTATCTTCATGTGGACTGGCAGTACCTTTTTCACTAACAGTACCTTCTGCCTTCTTCAAGCTAGTAGCAGTATCTGTGACATCTTCCTAAATTTTAACCACTTCAGTAGGAGCATCAAGATCAACTTCTTCAGTCACTTGTACATAATCACCCATATCTTGATCACCACCACTCTCAAAACTCAATGTCCTCCCCTGAGTTCCAACATCAGTTTTCCTCCCCTGTTTGTAAAATTCACCAATGTCTTCAGGTTCAGTACCATCTAAACTTGAAGAATCCACAATATTTGCTTTTCTGGGAGCCTGTAATGCCTTGACCTTGAGCTTTAATCTTTTGACCATCTTTACCAGGGTTTAGTAGACCTTTGCTTAAAGTTGCTTGGTATCCTTCAGATCTTGCTCCAATACCTCCACCTTGGTAGTCAACTGTGTACATAAATTCATCGATTCCTTAAGTGTTTGGCTACCCTCAGAACTTCCAGATGTGTTACCAGATGATGAAGAAGCATAGGCCATTAGAGCAAAGTTGGGTCCATCATCAGTCTGATCACTCCAGTCATACTCCCCTAGACCATCACAAGATACCAAAGCTATAGTGGTCTTTGTATCTTCAATAGGAATCCTTCTTGGAGTGTCTCCATTCTTCTTAGGAGCCCTACATTCTTTGGCAAAGTGACATTTTCTCTGACAGTTGTAGCACTCAATCTTGGATTTATCAAATCTTGCATTGCTTTTTGCTTTGAACTTAAGCTCCCTTCCTCTCTTCTACAAAAATCTTCTTTCCCTCATTGTCAACATCGCCATCTGCCACTTTATGTCAATTTCTTCCAAATCATCAGGGTCAATTTGTTCCAAATCCTGATTTACTACATGAGTGCTAGTAGTAAGATCAGCCAAGAAAGCTGTTGGGATTTGGAAAATCCATATGGAAGAGTCGGTCACCCCAATTATAGTGTAACATATGTTAGCTCGTAGACTTTGTTAATACAAATAAACCGTAAAAACGTTTATTAATATTTTGCGATCTCTTTGTGTTTTGTTGATAACAAATGTAATATTATCTTAAGTATAATTATAAGGATACATGTTATTTTTGTAAAGCATTTACATATAGCCATTTAAATACAAAAATGTAATAATTAAGCATTTGTTGTAATAGTTTATTAGGATGGGTAAAAACCATAACCCATGGACCATAACCCATGGATCTTAACCCATACCAAAGAAGACTTGATACAATGTATACTTAGATACATTGAATCTAAAGAAAACCCATGGACCAACCCATAACCCATGACCCATAACCAAAAAACCCATGGGCAAAGAGGAGCGCACCACGGATCCCTAGGATTACACTAGACGGATCCCAAGTGGAAGGGATCCGTGGGATCCGTGGAACAGAGGAGAAATTTGCCTATAAATAGAGAGCCATTTCTTCATTCTAACTCACCCCTCTTCTTACTAAATCTCTCATACACTCTCATTCTCTTCTAACATATAGATCACTTGATCTAGAGAGTTGTTCTTCTTTCTTTCTATTTGTGATCCTCATATAGGTCCTTCTCTAAGGCGAGATCACGAGCATTCTACAAGTCATCCAAGCAAGGGGTCCTTGATTGATTTGTGTCTCCACAAGATTTCTCAGAGCGAAGATCTTGTATTTGATATTTCACATATTTGTTGTGTAATAGTTGTGTTGGTTTGGTCCACCGTGCTACGGACTCGGTATCTAGCTTTGTACCGGAAAAAGTGTAAGCAACGTTCTGAAGGCTTCTCCGCCAAGTGAAGGAGTTTGTTGACATAGTGCTTGAACTCTCGAGTAGGTGACTCGGGGAGTGGAGTAGGGCAAGGAAGGTGACCTTGTAGCCGAACCACTATAAATCGGTTGTGTCATTTCTATCCCTTAACTTTATTTATTTGCTTGCATTATCATTAGATCTACAAGTTCTCAACATCCATAGGATTTCACATAATATCGAATCTAAAGTTTTTGAAATCAACTTAAAATCGGCAAAACTATTCAACCCGCCTTCTAGTTTTCCACAATTGGCATCAAGAGCTAAGTTTATAAAAGTTTTAAAATAAAATTGTATTTTAAAAACTTTTCGATCACTATGGGTTCTGAAAATTATAAGGAAGGGCAATCTATGAAACGACCACCACTACTTGAAACTAATGGTTTTATATATTGGAAAAATAGATTCGAAACATATGTGAAGTCTAAAGATATTGATCTTTGGTACACTATTGTTGAAGGTGATTTTGAGGCTACCTCAAATGATGATAAAGAAAATTTAGTTCACATACCTCATGATAAACTAAATGATGAAATGAAGAAAAAGTTTTCTAAAAATAGTGAAGCAAAAATGGTTTTATATAATGCTTTACCGAAAAAGGAATTCGAAAGAATTTCTATGCTTAAAACCTCTAAAGAAATTTGGAATTCTTTAGTTGTAACTCATCAAGGCAACCAACAAGTTAAAAATAATAAAATTGATTTATTTGTTCAACAATATGAACAATTTTCAATATCGGATGAGGAAACTATAGATCATTCATTTGCTAACTTTAATACTATTATTACATCTTTACAAGCACTTGATGAATCTTTTTCTAGCCGTAACCATGTTAGGAGATATCTAAGGGCACTTCCATCGAAGTGGAGATCCAAGGTGACGGCAATCGAAGAGTCAAAAGATTTGACAATCCTCACCCTCGATGAACTCATAGGCAACCTAAAAGTCTACGAGCTTGTCCTTGCTAAAGATTCCGAAGCCTCAAAGGTGAAAGAGAAACACAAATCTCTTGCCCTTAAAGCCAAAAAGGCTTCGAGCGATGAGGAGAACTCATCTTCGAGTAGTGACGACGAAGAGTACGCTATGGCGGTAAGGGACTTTAAAAGTTCTTTAGAAGAAAGGGTAGATACGTCAAACAACCGTATGACGATAAGAAAGGCTTTCGAAAAAGCAAAGAGGAAGAGAAGCCAAAGGATGATCGTACTTGCTTTAAATGTGGGGACCCAAACCACTTTATTAGTAAGTGTCCCAAACGGGATGATCAAAAGGCGTTCGTGAGCGGCACGTGGGGAATGAGCGACGAGGAGGATGAAGAAATTTGTCTTATGGCAAATGACGAGGTATGTCTTGAATACTATAGTAGCTCATCACTTGATGACGACTCATTGCATAATGAATATGATAAACTATGCAATATTAGCTTAAAACTAGTTAACAAAAACAAGCTTTTAAAGAGTCAAAATAAACGTTTAGATAAAGAAGTCATAGAATTAAAAGCAAAACTAAAACGTTTAGAGAAAGGTAAAATAGCAAGTGGTGAATGTGAACTTTGCGTTCAACTTCAAACACTAGTGGATCACTTAGATTCTAAAATTGCTAGAATGAGCACGAACACTTTAGATACAATACTCGATAGCGTTAAAACTGGTAACAATCAAAAGGGTCTAGGTAGTCAACAACTTGATCCATCAACTAGTGAAAGTAAAGAAACAAAATTTGTTAAAGAACTAGAAAAACCAGCCATTGTTGTGGCGGATCCCACGGATCCTCTAAAAAGGGAACCGGCTAGTGTAGAAAAAGGGATCCGTGGATCTGCTGTAGCAAACAGTAGCAATAATGTAGCTTCTTCATCTAGAACCGAGTTTGTCATAGTTAATAGGAAGAAACCAAATCATGTCACCACTAGACAACCACCTCCAAAATATAATCCTACTTTTGCAAGAAACAAAGCTCCATCTTTTTCAAAACCTAACTCATTTAGGAGACCTAATAACGTTTACCCGAAAAGTAACCATCAAATGGGATGGAATCAAAACATACAAAACGGTTTTCCTTTTCAAAACTTTGCTCCATGGAATGCATACTCATCTTATCCATACATGTCTAACATGAATGGAATGTTTAACACTAATGGACCCATGAACAAATGGGGACCAAACTTTTGAGTTTATTATTGTTTTAGGTGTGCTTAAAGGTCAACCTAGACCCCGATGAATGGGTCAAGGATAGCGGGTGCACAAGGCACATGACCGGCAATAGGAATCTATTCTCCACATATGAATCCATTAATGGAGGTAATGTGGTGTTTGGAAATAGCAAAAGTAGAATCATCGGTAAAGGTACGATTTCTAACAAATCTCTAACCATTAACGATGTGTGTCACGTAGAAAACCTAAACTTTAATCTCTTAAGTATAGGACAAATATGTGATAAAAAGTGCAATGTACTTTTACCGAAACCGGTAGTAAGATACTTAAAAATGGCATAACCATAGGAAGAGGAATTAGGAAACATGGAGTCTATGTCATTAAAATCGGTAATGAACCTAAAGACAAACTATGTCTTACCTCTATGGATGATACTTCGACCTTATGGCATCAAAGATTGGGTCACGCCAACATGCGACTTCTTCAATCGCTATCATCCAAAGATCTAGTAAGATATCTACCTAAGTTAAAATATGAACATCATTTTGTGATGCTTGTAATGTAGGAAAACAAGCTCATTCGAGTCATAAAGCTAAAAACATGGTGTCCACAACTAGGTGTCTAGAATTACTACATATGGATTTATTTGGTCCATCCGCTATCCAAAGGTATGGAGGCAACTACTACACTTTGGTAATAGTGGATGACTACTCTAGGTATACATGGACAAAATTTTAAAGAACAAAACGGAAACCTTTAACTATTTTGAAATATTAAGCAAAAAGATCCAAAGACAACTAGGAAGTCCCATAGTGTCTATTAGGACGGATCATGGTAGGGAATTCGATAATGAAGTGCAATTCGGAGCTTTTTGTGACGCTAATGGTATTACTCACAACTTCTCGGCTCCACGCACTCCACAATCGAATGGGGTAGTAGAAAGAAAGAATAGAACTCTACAAGAAATGAGTCGAACCATGCTTAATGAACAATCCATACCTCAAAAGTTTTGGTGTAATGCCGTTGATACTTCAACGTATATACTCAATCGAGTCTTGATTAGACCAATCTTAGGAAAAACTCCATATGAGTTACTTCGAGGCAAAAAGCCTACGTTAAATCACTTTAGAGTCTTTGGTAGTAAATGTTTTATTCTTAACACTAAAGATTACCTTACAAAATTTGATCCTAAATCAACCGAAGGTATCTTTTAGGTTATTCGCCAAATAGCAAAGCTTACGTCATATTAAACAAAGAAACAATGAAGGTAGAAGAGTCATTAAATATAAAATTTGATGAAAGTCCACCCAAACCCTCTCCACCTCTTGTCGATGACGAGATTATAGAAAGTGAAGCCATAGTAATAAAGAAAAAGATAAGTGAAGAAGAAGAACCTCTAAGTGATGAAATAGTAAACATTAAAGAGTCCAAAGATCACCCCGTAGATAAAGTCATAGGAAAACTAAACGAACGAACATTAAGGTCTCAAGTTCAAAACCAAAGTAGCTTGTTTTGTTTCGTTTCAACCTTAGAACCTAAGAATACACAAGAAGCCATAAAAGATGAAAGTTGGGTAATGGCTATGCAAGAAGAACTAAATCAATTTGTTTCTAATGATGTTTGGACACTTGTCCCTCCACCTAGTAATCAAACCATAATAGGAACCAAATGGGTTTATAAAACAAATTAGATGCAAACGGAGTAGTGTCTAGGAACAAGGCTAGACTCGTTGCTCAAGGGTATAACCAACAAGAGGGAATAGACTTTGATGAGACCTATGCCCCGTGGCTAGATTAGAGTCTATAAGAATACTTCTTGCGTATGCTTGTGCTAATGATCTAAAGCTTTATCAAATGGATGTCAAAAGCGCTTTTCTAAATGTTGTCATAAATGAAGAAGTATATGTAGCTCAACCTCCGGGCTTCATTGATTTTGAAAACCCAAACATGTGTATAAATTAAAGAAAGCCCTTTATGGTCTTAAACAAGCTCCAAAAGCTTGGTATGATAGACTCAAGTCATTTCTAGTTAAACACAACTACACCATGGGGTTAGTTGACAACACACTTTTACTAAGAAAAGAGAGTCACATATAATCATAGTACAAATATATGTAGATGATATTATATTCCGATCCACTTGTCAAGACATGTGTGATGATTTCTCTAAAATCATGCATGACGAGTTCGAGATGAGTATGATGGGAGAACTTAGTTTCTTTCTTGGTCTACAAATAAAACAAGTAGAAGATGGTATCTTCTTTAGTCAATCTAAATACATCAAGGAGATGTTAAAGAAATTCGGTCTAGAAGAGTCAAAACCAATTAGGACTCCAATGTCATCCGACACCAAACTCACAAAAGATGAAGACGGAGAATCCGTAGATAATACTAAATATCGTGGCGTGATAGGTAGCCTTCTACCTCACGGCAAGTAGGCCGGATATCATGTTTAGTGTTTGCTTATGTGCTAGGTTTCAAGAAGACCCTAAAATATCACACCTAGAAGCCGTAAAAGGATATTTAGATATATTAAGGGTACAACACAATTAGGATTATGGTATCCTAAGGGCACCGGAGTAGAAACAATTGTATATGCAGATTCTGACCATGCAGGTGATTACGTTGATAGAAAAAGTACAAGTGGGTATGTACTTTTATGGGATGTTGTTTAACATCATGGTTTTCTAAGAAACAAACGGCACTTGCAATATCAACAACCGAAGCCGAGTACGCCTCCGCCAAGCAAAGCATGCCAACAAGCACTATGGATGAAACAAGCGTTAGTAGACTACGACATCCATCTAAGCGACATAGCCATCCTATGTGACAACAAAGGTGCAATCGACTTAAGCAAGAATCCGGTATTGCATTCTCGCACAAAGCATATAGATATTCGTCATCACTTCCTAAGAGACAATGTTCAAAAGGGGAACATCTCTATTGAGAAGGTAGCATCCGAAGACAACATAGCCGACGTCCTCACCAAACCGTTGAAGCGGGAACAATTCAACCTACTTCGTCTTGGTCTTGGCCTAATGGAACAAACGTCATAACTTAATTGACTCTACAAGGTATGTAAACACTAGCCTTCATCTTCTCGAGTCTAGGATTTCTATTTCACGCAAAACTCACAAACAATACGGGAATTTTCAAAACCCAAGATGAGTTTTTACACTTATAGTTTTCTTATTTTTTAAAGAAAGCCTACTTTCACAATGTTTTCTAAAAGGATGATACCTTCCCGTATCAATTTCCCAAAAGCAATTTCTCACGTCTAGGACAAATCGCTTTTTCATTATTAATTCAAAGTAAAACCCGCTTTCATTGCATCTCATGTCTTTTGAATGCTAAAGGGGACACATAACTAATATGTGTTTTCGCGTACATTCATTTAAGCAACAATGAATTAGGAGCATTGATAACACAAAATTACGTACTCATGTACTAAATATGTGTTTTCGGGTTATCTCAATAGGATGGTTTTATACTTCTAGTTTATTTTTTATTTCTTTTAGGGGTCGAGATAACCGAAACTCCAAATAGTTTGCATATAGGCACACACTAGGCAAAAATGTTTCCAAAAGGAAAATTTTGTGTTGCCTGGAACACCAGACCCACGGATCCCAGCCTTTATGCGGACGGATCCTCAAGGGAAGGATCCGTGGGATCCGTGTAAATAAGTGTTTTCAACTTCTATTTTTTCACTTTGGATGAAAAATCCACATTTGTTTCATTTTGGGAGTATGCTCTTTAATGCTTGTGTTCTCATGATCACATGCCTTGAATTCATATCTAATCATTAGATTTTAATCCACATTTTGGGTCAAGCATTCATTACAATGCTTTGTTTTTCTATATATAGAACTCCCAAAATGCTTGCATACTCCATCTCCTTCTCACAAACACACTTCATCATGTCATCCAAAACCCTTTAGAGAATCATCTAGTACAAACAATCATGATATCCAAACCTTTGTACTTCCACCATCCAAAATACCACAATCAAATGCTAGGATATCCGCACGGATTAGTATCCGATCTTGTTGTTTAGCAAAACCAACCTCAAATGGTTCATCCTCAACAAATAACTCACCACAAGATGCTTCCATTATAGCACCTCCCTCATCACCAACAAGTACACCAACTTCATCACCACCTAAAATAACTCTTTTGGAACTCCTTAAGACTCCAACAAGATCTAACCAACCTAAAGAAAAAGAATTAGTCTTTTCAACACCCCCACATCTCCAAATACTATATTTCAAGATCTTGAAACATCACCACCATTAGCTCCCATCACATTACAAGAACATCTAGGTTCTTTTCCACCACCATTTACAAACATTCCGGATATTGATCCATATTTTCCTATTTTTCCACCACAACTTCCGCATAACTCAAATCAAAACAACCCGAAAACTTCCGCACTCATTACCCACATCATTTACATTGTGAACATTGCCAATCCACTAAGGAAATTGCAATAGAAGTTAGGGAAGAAATGCGTTTCATACTCAACCTCATCCTTGATCGCATCAATACCATTACTCATCAAAACCTCCATCCATAACCTTATGCAAGCATGGAAGGAATCACTACTACTACTTTCTACTTTTAGTATTATTTTTCTTTGAAGTCATTTTCAAGAACAAGTCTTGTTCTTATTTTTACATGCTTGTAAGTGGCATACATACCACTACAATTTGTTGTTTTATTACAAGGCCTTGTTTACATACCTTGGCTCCCAATCTTGATTCTCGGGAACCACAAGATTATATAAGCATGCTACTAACCTTTCTTTTTGTAGGATTTTTATTTTTCTTCACTTGACGCCCCAAACAAGGGGGAGTTAGAAGTTTGTTTATTTCTTCCAAGAGTTAACTTTTTGTTTCGACAAAAAGGGGGAGAAGAAGTAAAACTTAGGGCTTTCAAAACTTACATCTATTCTTAAGTTTTACTCATCATAACATTATGTTTTGTCATCAACAAAAAGGGGAGATTGTTAATACAAATAAACCGTAAAAACGTTTATTAATATTTTGCGATCTCTTTGTGTTTTGTTGATAACAAATGTAATGTTATCTTAAGTATAATTATAAGGATACATGTTATTTTTGTAAAGCATTTACATATAGCCATTTAAATACAAAAATGTAATAATTAAGCATTTGTTGTAATAGTTTATTAGGATGGGTAAAAACCATAACCCATGGATCTTAACCCATACCAAAGAAGACTTGATACAATGTATACTTAGATACATTGAATCTAAAGAAAACCCATGGACCAACCCATAACCAAAAAACCCATGGGCAAAGAGGAGCGTACCACGGATCCCTAGGATTACACTAGACGGATCCCAAGTGGAAGGGATCCGTGGGATCCGTGGAACAGAGGAGAAATTTGCCTATAAATAGAGAGCCATTTCTTCATTCTAACTCACCCTCTTCTTACTAAATCTCTCATACACTCTCATTCTCTTCTAACATATAGATCACTTGATCTAGAGAGTTGTTCTTCTTTCTTTCTATTTGTGATCCTCATATAGGTCCTTCTCTAAGGAGAGATCACGAGCATTCTACAAGTCATCCAAGCAAGGGGTCCTTGATTGATTTGTCAATCCACAAGATTTCTGGAGCGAAGATCTTGTATTTGATATTTCACATATTTGTTGTGTAATAGTTGTGTTGGTTTGGTCCACCGTGCTACGGACTCGGTATTTAGCTTTGTACCGGAAAAAGTGTAAGCAACGCTGTGAAGGCTTCTCCGCCAAGTGAAGGAGTTTGTTGACATAGTGCTTGAACTCTCGAGTAGGTGACTCGGGGAGTGGAGTAGGGCAAGGAAGGTGACCTTGTAGCCGAACCACTATAAATCGGTTGTGTCACTTCTATCCCTTAACTTTATTTATTTGCTTGCATTATCATTAGATCTACAAGTTCTCAACATCCATACGATTTCACATAATATCGAATCTAAAGTTTTTGAAATCAACTTTAAATCGGCAAAACTATTCAACCCCCCTTCTAGTTTTCCACAGACTTTACGTTATTTAGTAGTTTATTAGTTAGTTATTAGTTTAGAGCAACACCGTGGAGGACGGACGAATCTTTACCCACTGTATGCCTGATCCACAGCCTGACAGGAGGGCGTGTAGTTTGTAGTATAAAAGCCTCTTTCCACTTGGGAAGAGGTGGTGATTTCTCTTAATCTAATATTTCTTTTTGTTTTACTTTCTCTCTAAGAAACACCCTCTCATCTCTTTATCTTTATACAATGGCTTTCTTAATCTTCCACCATCCATGACCACCCGAATCATCAAACAAGATAAAAGAATGATCCTAACAATTGGTACCAAAGCCCAGGTTGTGTTGTTCTTGATGATTCATATGGTTTTTGCGCTCGTTTTTGTATGCGGTTTGTACGATTCTTTGATGCGGTTTGTTGCGGTTTTGATTATGCTTTGATGAGTTTTTGTTACTGTTTGTTACTATTGATGATTACGATTTCTTAAGCAGTTTTTAAGACTGTTTTGATTCAGGTTTTATATTGGTTACGAGTTCTTAAGCAGGTTTTTGTTGCTGGTTTGTTGCGGTTTTGATTCTACTGCTGTTATTCTAAAATGCGGTTTGTCCAGATTCATTGAATCTTATGCGGTTTGATAATAAATCTTGCGGTTTGAAGATAAACAAGTTGCGGTTTGATAGCTAAAGTGATTCTGCGTTTTAACGCCAAAACTATGTGTTTTGATCCTATCGACTGCGTTTTGAACAATGTATGAATGCGATTTGGCTACCAAAGTTGCTGTGGTTTGATAAATTATGTTTTGCGTTTTGATTCAAAGGATGTGGTTTGGTCAAAAGCGGTTTGATTGAAAAGATTGTGGTTTGTTAAGATACTATTGACTGCGTTTTGAGGATTTGGAAAAACAATGCGCTTTGTTATTTAAATAGGTATTGGTATGTGCAAAAACACATACCTTTTCTTGATCAAAATAGGCCCATAATAACCAGAAATGAGCCGTTAATGCCTAATATTTGTTGTATTCTTGAGTTTATGCATGCGCAGGTACATATATGACAAAACAGACAAAAGAAAGCCAAAACCGAAGAAAACCGAGCACGGGAATGAGAAGAGTGCAAAAGCCGAAGCCGAGATGTTATTTTATGGGTTTTGGATGCTCAAAAATGCAAATTATGGACCTTGGGACATGTTTTGGAAGTTTTCGCATCATCACCTTCACTTTCCCATATTTTCACAATCTACCCTTCACTTACCCTTTACACTCTTTAACCCCTCAATTATCCAATATACCATTTTCACCCCCATCATTTCATAAATTACACTTTTGATCCTTGGTGATTACGAGTTTTCATGAATGGCCCTTATGATTAAATCCGGATTCTATACTTGATCCTAGTCCAAAATATACCAAATCCTTCCATTTACCCAATCCACACCTAGCCTATAATACCCTTACAAGCCCAAGTCCACAAATAATTTTACCAGTCTGCCCATTTCCCATTAAAAACCCATGGTCAAAGAAGTAAAAAAACGAGTCAACTAAATCTTTTACCCAATTATCCCACCCCTGGTCAAACCCAAGTCAGAATACCCTCCTGGCCAAAATTTCCCTTCCCCGCCATTTATTACTGTTCATAACCTTATTCCATTTATCCTGACAAATCCAACAATTAACCTCGTACTTAGACTCATTCTAGATCCTTCTGACATGTCAGAGGGTATGTGTACCTTTGGATTGCCAAGCTGGCAGAATGGGATGATTTTATTGGACAAGCCACCTCACCAAAGCAATCAAACGATGCAGATTAAGAGTGGTGATGAGATGGGAAATCAATGGGTGAGATTAGAGCTCAGGAAGCTCTTGGAAACCCTGGATGGATCAAGCTCAGCTATAAAAGCCCTCTCTCAGTCATTTGAAGATTTGTCCAATTTCATGCTTTTAGGAATTGTTACCATTAGCTTAATTACTTGTCATTTTTATGTTTTCAGTATTAATTTAGTGTAAGCTCTATTTTTTAAATTGTAATCCCATTTTACATTAATGCAAGTTACTTTGTTTCTTCTTTAAATTTACTTGTCATTTACAATTTTAAACTCTCATTTATCTCATTCTGTTTAAAAACACTCAATTACTGTTCATTAAGCTCAATTAAGCTTATAAAAGCTTAATTGAGCTCAATTCTGCTTTATTCCTTTCTCAATTCAAGTTTGTGAAAAAAAGTCAACAAAAGTCAATATTGTTCAAAATTCAAAAGTCAAAGATGTTTTAGTTTAATTTCTGTTAAATTGGTTTAATATGTTTAGTTTTTGGTTTAGAAATCTATTCTAGTACAAGTTATATCTAGTTCTAAGATATTCATGCATTTTGTTCAAATAAAGGAGTGTTTGGTTCATTTAGTTTTTTGAAGTTTTAATACTTTTGTCAAGTTTAAATTGATGTAGGTGAATTGGTTAAACTGTGTTAATGCTTCCTTAATCAAAATTTCAAGTGTTCAAGTCATTTCTAGTGTTTTTGTACCAAACTGTTTTAGTCATTTTTGTCCAAAATTGTGGTTTTTATCAGATTTCCTTAGCATTTTTAAAGCCTTTTTAATTATTATAAAAAATTTTAAAAAATAAAAATCACAATTTCAATAGTTAGTCTTACTTTTCCCAAAAGGAAAAAAATCAGAAAAATCATTTACATAAGCTACTAGGGGCTTGAAATGGGTGGTTTGGAGATTAATTCCCCTGCATCACAGTAAGTACCTGTCCAATTCAGTTTTTTTCACACTAGTTAATCTGCTTATATTGTTGATGTTTTGTATCATTTTTGATTCCTTAGGTAGTTTTTAAGATAGATTTTAGCTGTGTACTCTTAGTTAAGCCTCTAGAGCTTATTGATCAGCTTGTTAGCCTGCTTTTAGTCCCCATTCTGCCCTCTTTTCTGTCTGCAATGTCAGATTACTTAGAATGTTTATTTGCTTATTTAGCTTTTCTGCTGATTAGACTTAGTTTATTTAAGTTTAGATAGCTTAGTTATATTGCTTTAGAGTAATAATAGCTTATTAAGTGCATTTTAGCTTCTTAGAGATTGAGCTAAGTTTATGGTCTGTTTAGTTTATAGCTTCAAAAACTCAACTGCTGATTCCCTTAGTTTATTCATACAGGGTTTCCTTAGCTTATTAAGTCCCCACTTTAGCTATTTAGTTTGCATATTAGCCTTATTAGCTTATTTGTATATATTAGCTTATTTAGTAGCTTATAATTAGCCATTTAGGAATTTTTAGTTCAGCTTATAATTGTTTTTCATATCTGTCCTTGAATCTGTCATTTTAATCTGCTTATTGTCTGATTTTTGTCAAAAGGTTGTTTGTGTAGCTTATTTTTAAGTTTTTAATAGCAAAAAGAACAAAAAATAAAAAGAAAAAAAAAACTGCAACTGCCCAAGTTTGAACCTGGGTCAGTTCAATCATCTCACACGCTCCAAAAACCAACCACCCAACCATCTGTGCTATGTCTTTACCTGTCTCCAATATTGCACAAAGTAATCTCTTAAATATAGTTTTCAGTTTCAAACTTAAGCTAACTGATTAGCCTATTCCAGCTTATTCAAAACTAGTTTTTCCAATTTAGTATTTTTTATAAATTAGTATTAGTATAAAGTATTTTTAGAAAAAAATTTGTAATTTTCCAAATTGTTTTGATATTTTTTAATAATTAGTTTTTAAATTTTTAATTTTTAACTCAAACTCAAAAAAATATTCCGCTTTTTCCTAAAATCTTATTTTATTGTATTCTTCGTAGGAAAAATAAATTTTCATTTCTAGAATCATTTTTCCAAATAGTTTACGTTTTAGGCTCGGGATTTACCCAAACGCACTCGTTTTTGCGTTTTCTTTACGTTTTGAGTTTTAAAGTTTCTTTTTGTCAAATTGCATTTCTTATGAGTTAAATTTAGTTTAATTTTCATAAAATTAGCTTAAATCTCTTTAATTTAGTTTTAATTCGCGTTTTAGAATTCCCGTAGTTACATTTTAGGTTTAAATTACGTTTTAGGATAAATGTGCTTTACGTTATTGTTTTATATGCTTATTTAGATCGTTTTAGTTTATGTTTCACTATCGTAGCATAGAATCCCATTATTCCCTCTTATTTCCCATTCAAAAACTCGTAAAACGCGACGCGAGTTGAAATCTCCATTCATCCTTCGCTGGGAGAACGACCCGGGAAATACACACCTTTGTATTTCTTTGGAAAATATATGTACTACGAAAACGAATTATCAAAATGGCGTCGCTTTCGGGGAGGGCATGTAGTGAGTTTCCGATTCCGTCTCGATTCGCTTGTATTTGAAGATCCTTCCCCGAGTGAAGTTATCGTTGTTTTTGTAAATATATCTTTTTAAAAAAAACCAAAAACATCTAAAAAACCAAAACACTCTTCCTAGAGTGTTTACAAAACCATAAAAATTAAAAAACCAACAAAAGAAATCGAAACGTCAATTGTTACGTCGGCTCACCTTTAGAGTACAACCTATACACGGGGTTTAAGGAAGTCTTGACATTAAATTGCAAACTGAGGAAAGATCCACTCTTCTTTCCCGCCACGCTGCGAGTACTTGAGAGAGCTACCGAGCACCGGTTGACGGGACGGTTACCAAAAATATTGTGTTTTCAAAGTTTTCTTAAATATAAAAACCCAAAAAAGATTTTCCTTTCAAAATTTGTTTTCCTTTTATGTTTGATTTTATAAAAACCCAAAAATAATCTTTGATTTCCTCTGAATGTTTAATTCTCATCTCTTCACCCTCTAATTTGTTTAATTCTCCACAATACTTGATTTTTCACCGTTCAATCCCCATGATCCTCGGACCATGGAGGATTTCTATCATCCATCGCTTATCGGTCGAGGAGGACCGATCATTTCGATATCCGTTTCGGGAAATAGTTTTAGATTGAAAAATCATATGGTTCGTCTTCTCCGACAATATTGCCAATTTCATGGATTTAGCGACGAAAATGCAAATGAGCACTTGAACAAGTTTTTATCTATTACTCAATCCATGAAGCAACGTGGCGTTTCTCAAGATGACATCCGATTGAATCTCTTCCCCTTCTCTTTAACCCACGAAGCCGGATTTTGGTTTTATACCCTTGAAAAACATTCAATTCATACTTGGGAAGAGATGTTTCACAAGTTTCTTTCAAAATATTTTCCATATTCGAAAACGATGCAGCTGAGGAAAGAAATTCTTAATTTCCGGCAATTACCCAAGTAATCTGTATTTGAAGCTTGGGAAAGATTCAAAACGTTATTGCAGAAATGTCCCGATCACCGGATTTTGCTTCTTGATCAAATCCTAACCTTTTATCATGGTATCACTACGATTGATCAAGACAAAATCATGTTGGCAGCTGGTGGAAATCTCATGCGGAAGACACCTCAAGAAGCTTACGATTTGATCGAGAATATGACGCAACATCATTATCAGTGGGATGCTGACGTTCCTTACGATTCCGAGAAAATTTCCGTTATGAGTGCTCAAATTGACGCCTTTGGCAAGCAAGAAAGATATATCAGTCACCATTATCAAAAAAGACCGAGTCATCCACCCACCTTTTACTATTCAAATTCTGACGAGAGTGATGACGATGAACCATTTGAAGAAGAGAACTTAAAGATCGATCCGCTCATTAACAAACCTTCGGATACCTTGTCAATGGGGGACAAGGAAGTCGAATGCACTCCTCTTGAGAATATTGATGACCTTGTTCCAATCCCAAGGGTATCGAGATCAAGGAATTCGCAAAGTAATTGCTGAAAATAAGTACATGGATTTTGAAGAAGAAGTTTCTGCTGAAAGTAATAAACGTAGTTTAGCCGAGATAGATATTCGCGCTAAGTTGTTAGGATATGCATGAGCTATTTTAGGTAGTGATATGTATTTATTTTATATTATTATCAATTTAGTTCCTTTGTATAAAGGAACTAAGGACTTTTGTATTAGATAACTCTGGAGAAAAACATTCCAGGAAAACATCTTTAGAGAGAGTGATAAAGATCCATATTTTCTCATAAAACAATGGTCCTCTATGGATCTTTATCACTCTCTCTAAAGATGTTTTCCTGGAATGTTTTTCTCCAGAGTTATCTAATACAAAAGTCCTTAGTTCCTTTTATACACAAGGAACCCTAAATAGACAATAATATAAAATAAATGCATATCACTACCTAAAATAGCTCATGCATATCCTAACAAATTATAGAATACGCGGAATATCTATCTCCGCAGAAACAAACTACACGTTTATATTACTTCAGCAGAAACTCTTCTTTAGCAGAATCCATGTACTTCAGCAGATTCTTTCAGCATTATTTTCAGCAGAATTCCTACTTTGCAGAATTCCCAACACTCGACTTAGCAACATATGCAAGCAACAAGATAATTGAACTAAGGGTTTAGTGTGATAACAATAATGCACTAAAAGTAAGTGCATACAAGGAAGGCTAAGGCAATTTGGGTGTACATTTGGGGGTAGGGTGTAAACAATGCTCTTCATTGATATTCCGGAAAACCGAAAAATCACAAGAACCGCGAAAAGGATAGGCTCAGAGGGGTTAACTAGGGGTATCGTGTACTAAAGATAAGTACAACGCAAGGGTGTGGGGGAATTACTCAACCAAGGTGGAAGAAGTAATTATATTACATGTATCAAACAAGGGTTATCCTAGTGCCTCTTATTATTTAGTTATTCCTAACTACACAAGTGTAGTCTTACTAGCGATCTCGGGATGCATCACAAAACAAGTTCTAGAATCTAATATACTACCGGTTCACACTCTAAGCATTGAAGATGAATGCTTTAATTCCTACTAATCTAAGGGCGATCCTCACATTTTGGGTGGAATTTAGGTGGTAAAGGATTTTTGTGCTAGTCATGCAACTTTCTATCCATGAGACGCTTTATTAAGACTAATGGCCCACTCCTATATGTCATGAAAAATTAAAAATTTGGTGCCAAAATTACCCTAACCGACATTTTCTCATGGTTTATTACACAAATGCAATTGGACAAAGCAAATAATCAAGGATAAGCATAGTTTCAAAGTTCCCGTTTTATTTTCCCTCCCTACACTTAAACTGAACATTGTCCCCAATGTTCCCCGAAAGTATCAAAGTTATGATAACGGAAGGTAATAAAAGATGAAAGAAACTGATACTCCCCTGATTAGCTCGGTATGATCCGTGTGAAGTGGTGGTTACATCTTTCTTCAAGAAGAACGTTTGCGTGAAAAGCTCCTTCTCATCTTATGTATCTTCTTCTTGGTAAATTAAACCTGCAAACTTAAAGAAACCAAACGAAACTTTCGCGTAAAATCGGCGGTAATAATATATATATAGGACTCTACTAAACTAGGATATAATGCTTATGGAATGGATGTTTACAGATTTTCTGGAAGATTAAGACCTGGAAAATTCCAAAAATTTATAAGTAGCACAGAAAACGAGAAAAAGTAATCAGTTGTTTCTGCTCCTTCCTGACGCCGTCAGGTTGCGATCCTGACGCTGTCAGGTTATCCTGGCAAAAACTGGTCTGCGATTTTCTGGAAAAAATTCTGGAAAATTTACATCTTTAGAATCTGGAAAAATTTCTTGCAAAACATCCATTATGACTCGATACAAGCATTTGACTCGAACAAACACACATGTATATCTTTTAATTAATTGAAATTCTCATGTTTACGTTTCTTTTGAAAACGTGTGTAATCCTCCCTTCACTTATCCCTTATGTAAAATACCTTTATATGTAATTAAGACGAGGTTAAAGACAAAATTAAGCATTTTTACAAATTAAACATGAGAATAAACAATCAATAAAAGATACACGACAAAAACAAGCAAACAATTAAGCATGGGTTGCCTCCCACGAAGCGCTTTTCTTTATTTATGAGTCTTGTAGCTAGACTCGAAGTCGTGCCCCTACGTACCGATATAAGTAAGCCTATCCTCTAGAATGTCATAAGGATCAAACTTATCATTTAAGTTCCTAGTAGTACGTTTGGTTCGATATGCCTTTTCAAATTTTTCTCCATCGGGATCATAGATCGTTATCCTAATGTGCCACTCTCCATTACCATCACTAGGCGGTCTATCCCAATCCCACTTATGTTTAGGCTTATCGCTCTCAACTTTCCACTTATTCATGACAAGGTTGACGGGCAAGCTTCCTAGGAACTCGGTCATCTTCCTAAATACTAAGGCGTCCTCGAACGGGTTCACTTCCATGTCCCTAGCCATTTCTTTTTCATGGAAAGTTGCTTTACTAGCAAAGGCTTCATCTAGGTAAAAAGGTCGTTGGGGACCTATGAGGTTCTTATCTAACCAAGGTCCGTATCTAGATGGCGTTCTATCCAACCTAATCTCATGTGGGATTTCCTCTTCTTTGTAGTACGTATGCTTTTTGACATCGTAAATTGACCTAGCACTCCCCTCTCCTACCACTATTTTGGACATCTTACAAATAATGATGGCACTAGCGGTAGCTAAGAATCCTCTTCCTACGAGCAATGGGCATGTCGGGTCCTTATTCATGTCTAGCACATGGAAATCCGCCAAAAGAGTCAATTCTCCTAAGTGTACTACCATGTCTTTTATTATCCCTACCGGATATGCAATACTACCGTCCGCTACACCTAAGATGGTTTCCGTTGGTTCTATCTTACCTAAGTTAAGGCTTCTATGGAGGGACAACGGAACAAGATTGATGCATGATCCTAAGTCGGCTAGAGCATCGAGAGGTTTGGAAGTTCCAAGCTTACACGGAAGAGTAAATAGCCCGGGATCGTCTAACTTCTTAGGTAGATTATTTCGCACAAAAGCGGACCCATGTTTTCCAAGTTTAAGTTCTAACTCATATTTTTCTTTTAAAGCATTATAATAAGGTGCATGTAAGACTTCAAGAACCGGTTTTTCTTGATGGAGTTCCTTGTACTCCTCCTCTAGATTAGGTTTGGATTCTTGGTTGACGGGTTTCTCAAGAGTAGGTTCTACCAATGGTGTGGGGCCTTGGTACCTCATTTTGGATTGCTTGGAACCCTTGTTGATAGCGTTTACCGAGTGAACCATTTGGTGTGAGGGGCATGGATGTGCACTCTCCCATGGTGAACAAGAACATGAAGTCGATGAAATCGAACTCACTTTTGGGTTCTTTATAGTATCACTTGGGAGTGCTCCAATTTCCCGGTCATTAAAGGCTTTTAAGAGGGCATCAAGCTTGTTTGTCATCTCGCCTTGTCGTCGCTTAAAATCGGCTTCAAGCTTAGTTAATCGAGTTTCTTGAGAAGACATGAATCTAGATGCAATTGCCTCAAGACTAGTGGGGTTCCCGGTGTTTGGAAGATTGAACCTATTAGGTGGACTAGATGAGCTTTGGGGTGTGCTTGAATTTTAGTTCCACTTAAGGTTAGGGTGATTTCTCCATGAGGGGTTGTAAGAGTTTCCTAAGTTGTTTTGTTCGGGCTTGAAAGTATACCACTTCTCTCCCGCTCCGTCGGTACGCGTGGAGGCGTAGTCCGCAAAAGCTTGTTCGGGGAGTCTTGTGCAATCACGAGTGTCATGGGGACCACTACATAACTCACAAGGTAGAGTGATTTTATTCACTTGATGTGAAGACTTAGGATTCTCGTAGGAGCTCATTAGGAATTTAACTTGATCTTCAAGCTCGAGCATCCTACGGTCGGAAGATTGTGAGTCAATGGGAGGCAAGGAGATTGCCTTAACGGTTTTGGGCAACTCACAGGGGTCATTCCAACTTTCGTTGTCATAGAGAGCAAGGTCCTCTATTATACCCCATGATTCTTCCGCGGTGAGATCACTAAGTTTTCCACCGGCCGCTTGGTCAATGGATCGCTTGGTGGGGAAGTTGACATGATCATGGAAGAGTTGGACTTGAAGCCAAAGATCAATGCCGTGATGAGGGACTTTATGGAGTAAGTCCTTGAATCGAGTCAATGCTTCGTAGAGAGATTCACCTTGATGTTGTTAGAACATCAAGATTTCATTCCTAAGCTTAGTGGTTCTCCCCGGTGGGAAAAATTGAGCAAGGAAACGAGAGGTGAGATCATCCCAACTTGAGATGGAGCCGGCGGGAAGTCGCTCAAGCCAATTACTAGCTTGGTCCCGTAGAGAGAATTGGAAGAGACGCAGGCGCGTGGTCTCCCGAGTAGTAGCATCGAGGTTAATGGAATCGACAGTTTTAAGGAAGTCCTTAAGATGCTGATTAGGATCTTCGGAACGAAGTCCATGGAATGCACATCCGTTTTGCACCAACCGGATGGTGTCAGATCGCAGGGCCGTAGTTTGGGCTTGGTCGGGAAGCTCAATGGTGTTCCTATAGCCTAGGTGGCTTGGTCTCGAGTATTCATCAAGAGTACGGCCTCTTGGCGGGTCATTTGGTGGTAGGTTGATGAATGGTGGTTGGTTATCACCTTCCATGATGAAAAGTGATGGGGTTTATGAACAAAGGTCACGAAGAAGGGAGATAGACTACGAGGAAGCTAAAAATTGGAAAAAAAGTTTACTTGATAGGAATCAAGCAAAGAAACCTAAACGAGGTGGACTCTTAACTAGCTATTCTATTCCCCGGCAGCGGCGCCAAAAACTTGATAACGCTACATGCGTCGTTCGGGGTCAAAGGAACTTCCTTTTCGTCGAGCAAGTTTTTCAACACCCTAGGCAGTGAACCTAATCATTGTAGTGTAGTATTAGGGTAAGCCACGGGAATTGATATCGTTCTCTAGGGGAATAGGAATGCTAGTGAGAAGTTACTACGCTAAGGTTGGGGTTGAGGAAGATTATTTTTTATCTTTTTATGTTTTTTTTAGGAAATGGAAAGGTACGAATCTCGAGGTTTGGATTTGGGGGTTTGGTATTTCTACCAATTACTTCTACTTATCTAATTATCTAAACTAATGGGTAGTCTATGTCTAATTATTGTGTGCTCGTATGATGATTTAAAGATGTGTTTACTTAGGTTTTATTACTCCTTAATTATCTCCTATTGATGGTTGAATTGTCACGTCCTTATTCTTAATCGCCTTGTGTGTCTAAGGTCGTAGGGTATGCGTTTATCCCTAACTCTTTGAAACTACCAAAGGTTATTGCCTACAAAATATCTATGATTTATAAACTTAACACGAAGGTACTCTTCGGATGGTTTAGCCTACAATGACTCTAGGTACTATAAGCTAAGGTTCACAAAGATTAATCAAGCATTAACTACACAACGGATGACCTATCGCAATACTAGATTGTTAGTGCAAATATTACGATATTTAATCTATACATTCTCATTTGTTTTGTTGATGACAAACATGTAAATTGTAATACATAACGTAAAATGTATAAGTTACTTGTAGTTAGATCTTGTCTCAACACACTCTCAACACCTCTCGACGACTCAAGTCCTTGTATGCTACAACACAGGTTCGTAAATGTTTGTTATGTTGCATTATGATCAAACCCCCAACAAACCAATAAACATGTTTAATATGTATAACAACTAGTGTTTACATATTGGGTAAATATATACATAACTAGTATGTATTATAATGTGTGATATAAATGGGTAGAAACTTAAGTATTTGACCCATTGACCAAATACATTGAATGTAGTTGGGTAAAACCCAAAGTCCATGACCCATACCCATTGCATGACATCATGCATAAGTCATATATGGATAATATCCATGACCCATGGTATTGACCCATACCCATATGACTAGATACATTGTACTCATTAGATACATTGTATCTAAAGGAATACCCATGGACCAACTCAAAACCATGAACCATAACCCATGGTTTCAACCCATAAACTATGGGTAAATAGGAGCATGCACGGATCCCTCAGATGACCCACGGATCCCTTGGATTTACAAAGCCGGATCCCTCCAGAAGGGATCCTTGGGGCAGAACATGGTTTTGGTCTTTTTGCCTATAAATAGCAAACCACTTCTTACCATTTCTTGATACTTTCACACATAGTTTCTCTCCACCAAATCTAGGATACTTAGATCATTAGGAAACATGTAAACCACCCTCATCTCATATGATCATAATGCTTCTAACTATCATTTGTTGTAAGCATACTCACAGTGATCCTCCAAAGCAAGCTTAGAGATCTTGCTTCCTTACCTACTGAAGTGATCACCCATCACAAGATACAAGCACATGAAGATCTTATACAACAAGCTTGGGAAACTTGTCATCTTCATTCATAAAATACTAACTACATCATGCTTTGGGTTCTTGATGTTTAGTCTAGGAGTTCATATCCATTAGACACATTGTCTTGGATATTGTCTAGCATCATATTCTTGTATCTATGACTAGACTAGATGGTTTATGTGTTTGTACCATAAAACACAAGGTTTGTTATGTTGGGCCACAAAACATAACGAGTGTCATTGATGTGTCAAAGGCATTAGTGAAGAGTGCCGAAGATCCGTGTTGAAGGCATTAGTGAAAGGTGTTGAAGGATCATGTAAATGGCATTAGTGAAGAATGCCTAGGTCGTATAATCGATGAGGTGCATCATTATACATATAGTATTTGTTTAGATCCAAGGATGGTGATATCCTTGATGGTGTTGTAACAAGGAGTGGATCTCCTTAAGATTAGGTGTTGTGTCGTGAAGGGTAGTAGTTCCTCCATAGTAATGGAACTAGGTGCTTAGCTTAGTACCTAATAAAGGGTAGGCGACGTTGTGGAGGATTAGTTCTCCTAAGGTGTGAAAGAACTCGGTGGTTAGCCTAGCACCGTATAAAGGGTAGGCGACGTTGTGTTAGGTGTGGTTCGCCTTGGTGTGAAAGAACTCGGTATTTAGCTTTGTACCGGAAAAAGGTTAAGCGACGTTGTGAAGGCTTCTCCGCCACAAGGAGTTGGTGTAGTGCTTACGAACTCTCGAGTAGGTGACTCGGGGAGTGGAGTAGGGCAAGGAAGGTGACCTTGTAGCCGAACCACTATAAATCCTCGTGTTGGTTTGTCTATCCTTTTACTTATCGCTTTACTTTTATTCTTGCATTACTTTGTTTATTTTCTATGTGGTTGATGTCTATGTTTGTGATGCATACTTGGTCTTTCATATAGTCACAAACTATATTCAACACTTTACGTACTATGACACGCTTGATCAAGAAAAAGCAACCGGACTAATAATGGTGAAACTTGATTTATAATGAACCATTAATCTTGCGGAATCTTATGTGATGTCAAGGGGTTGGCCTTACATGCCGTAATGTGTTAAATGCATCCTTGCGTCGAGATTAGCAAATGCAATGGTTTATACTATATTTGATACAAAAGTTTTAAGTTTGAATCGGAAACGTATTCACTTCCCCCACGTTTTCACAATTGGTATCAGAGCGGGTTGGCTTTAGTTTTTAAAACAAATGGTTTTCAAAACGACTAAGGTCCTCGTATCAAATTTTTGGTGAATTCAAGCATAATATGAAAAGTGTTTTGTTATTTTTTTTCTCTTTGAAGTTTTGTTGTTAGATATCTTGTTAATCAAGCTTGAATAAAGGTAAAAATGGATAATATAACTTCACTAAAAGTCTACAAAGGTTAAACCTTTTCGTCGGGTCAAAATGTGCATTTGTGTAATTCGTGTGTCGATCCGCGGATCCCTCAGGTTACACTGGATGGATCCCTCAAGCAAGGGATCCGTGGGATCCGTGGTACATAAGACAGTTTTTGTCTGAATTTCAAAAATTCATAACTTTTTAACCGTAAGGAGTTAGAAGTCGTACCACCTATCGTTTTAAAGGTATTTGAGTCTAATTTCATTTAAAAATGATTCAAAACAAAAATTTACAGAATCATTGATTTATAATAGAAAGTCATTTTTCGGTCGTAACTTTTGCACAACTTTTGATCTAATTGGAGACGGATGTTTTCATCTTTGAATAACAATGTGTCCTCTTTTGAAATTAAGGTTTTGATCATATTTATATACATAAAAGAAACTAATCAAGCTTGGTATACATGTTTATGTTTAACACAAAGCGATGAAAAGAACTTTCGTATGCTATGCTAAATGATAAATTGTCTTCTTTACATTACTTGATTATTTGCTTATCTCAAATAGCTTTTGTGCTTGTTTGATTGAATAACATATGTGGTTTCCTTACCTTGCTATTCATTCTCTTGTTTGTCGATTTAGTAATATTCTACTAATCAATGTGCTATTTGAAGAAGTGTTTGGGATAACATCTAGTTGTGTCGAAAATGTTAGTTTAGATACTTAGATAAGTCATATAGGTTGGAAAATGTTTAAAAAAAAACATATAACACGCTAAATGGATTTTTGATTGAGTTTGTCATGTGTGCAACATAAATGTTTTATGTGCCTATATGATTTCTTTTGTTCTTGTATCGTTTTCTAAAAACAACAAGAATGTACATCGGATCATAACCTACACTTGTGTTGATGATGTACTCTCCCATTTTCCTTTTCATGATCGCTCTCCAAGCTTCATAGTAGGATTGACAACTTGATTATTTCATCCGATATACTCAAGTAAATTATTTTGCAACGCAAATATAATTGTTCATATCCGAAAGTCCAAACTCAAGCTTTCCAACAACATATGTTGAACTAGCTCATCCAACCATTTTTTGTTGTTCACCATATGGACAACTTTTAAATTTATTTTTAACATGACACCTTCGTCACCTTAGTTGTCTCAAGTATAATATTAAACGAAGCAAAGTATCATCATTGTTACTCTTCGATAGGCCATTGTAGGAGTATAAATTTTCCTAACTTGAGAATGAATACTGGAGAACTTATTGCACTAGAAACTCAATTTGACCTAACGGTTGAATTGCTTCCTTGAGAGAAGTTGGGTATGTGGAATCGCCTGTAAAAATGGTCGTGTTTAGCCATAATTGAGCACCGCTAGTAGTAGTCTCATATTCATTCTCTCACTTGAGAAATTTATACTCCTATGTTTTCCTAAAGTAAGTTTACAATGGAAATACTTTGCATTATCTTAGGATTACTAATCAAACAAGTTGTAAAATTAATTTTTTTTTGTTAATCACAACCACTTGCCTCATCAAGCGATTATCTTGCTTTGATCGAGAAGAGCTACATGACTTCATGGACGAAGCTCATTGTATGCTAATCACCATCCATAATGACTAGATTGTCCTAAACTAGCACCTCACAACTCTTTTGTCTTGAACACCATTATGTGCTCTTTTCTTTCTAGACACATACCTTGCATGTCATTGTTAGTGTAAATGATTTACTAATCTAGACCGTAAATCTATTTTGGGCTTCTTAAATAGTGCTTGTTAAGTTTGCTAAACCTTTGTGTTATTTGTGAGCTCGATCTCATTTGATTGCATATATGTGATCTCTACATGCTCTCCTTGCTTTGCTTAAATACATGTATACTTGTTGTAGAAATCATTAGTTTCATAATTCGAAACATAGAGCAAAATTCTGCAACTATTCTGTTAAGAAAATCTGACGCCGGATCCCATAGATGTAACTAGACGGATCCCTCAATTGAAGGATCCGTGGGATCCGGGTGGACAGAAGTTCCTTTTTAGCCTCCTTGCATCAATCCAACATTCTAGACCTTATTGGACTAGTTAAACATGCTACATTAGGATCACTTAAACTTTCCTTAGGCTCAGTTGATCTCACATTCAATCATGAATGATTTAGGATCACATTCAAAGTATTTTTGATTTATCATTACTTCAAAACTCACCATCTTTCCGCTCCAATGTTTACACATTGTTCGTCTCATCTCAAAACACTTAGTTTGATATTTCTCTCAATTTTAGCAAATTGATTTTAGTCATCTTTACCTCAAAATAGGCCAAAAACTAGTTTTTAATTTCTTAAGATTTTTAAGGAATTTTCCAAATCTCTCTTAAGTCATCATCTGATCTCTAGGATCATTTAACACCACTTGACACTCTCAAATCTCTTAGTGTCATCTTTGATCATCCACTGGTGCTCATAAAGCCCTATTTCTTTCCATAAAAGGCAATCAATAGCTACCATCACTCATTTCTCTTGATCATTTAAGTTCATCTTCATATAAGACACTCAATAGACTGAGTAACTTAGGATATGTAGGTGCTAGACCTTGCTAGAACCCAATCACCTCATTTTTACCTCATCTGTTAACCGGATCCCTAGACTTAAGCTAGCCGGATCCCTATAATGAGGGAACCGGAGGAACCGTGGAACAGTAGATACATTATCTCTTTAGATAATCATTTCAAATTTCCTTTTTCCACACAAGCACTTGTTCAACACTTAGGATTATCATTTTCGTATATGTTTATAAATGAGTTGCATTTATATGATTCTATACGTGTTCTTCTTTTCGTTTCATGATTTTATGTGAACAATTTATCCATTTGTATAAATGTTTTCCTTTTGTACTAACTCTTTTGAATTCTTGTAGGATGACAATGGTCGATTTCATCATCAAGTCAAGTTGTGCTCATTCGCACATTTCCTTTATATATTCCTAATCTTGCATCATCCTAACCATCTTACTCCACTTTTATCACCACTCACAAAGTCATCATGTCTACCACCTCTATTGAGTCATCAACCAAGTCAAAGATTCACCTTAATACCTTTCATCACCTCTACCACAACTTCCATACCGCTAAGTCATAATGATGATTTCTATCACTATCACCGTGTCCAAGGTCTAGTTCATGAACTACGTGATGAAGTATGTTCTACCACATCCTACTTGTGTCAACCACAACCTTAAACCACAAGCTACTTGTGTCAACCACATCCTACAAGTGTCTCACTACCACTACAATTCATGGTCGCTCAACCATCCTTCACAAACATCTATGTTGTCAAAAGCCAAGTGAATTTCGTAATGAAATGCGTCTCATCCCTAAGCACATTTTTTTTAAACTTGAACAAACCTTACAACCTCTAAACCAACCAAGATGATGCAAGTAGTAGGATCATTTTTTTAACACTAATCCTTTCTTTGTAGGTTCATATATATACACTTTGATGTGTATGGGATTCTCGTCTATTTATGGACGAAATTTTACACTATTTTTTTGTAGGTTCTTTTTGACGCCCTCAAGCTAGGGGGAGCTTCCGTCGAGCATTTATAAAGTGCATCATATGACTTACTCGTCCAAGGACGAATATAATGTTGCACTAACTTTTTGTTTTGTAGATTTTCAAAACACACTAGGAGTACTTGACGCTCTCAATAAAGGAGAGTTTTTCGTCAAAGCTAAAACATTGCAAATTTTGCAATAACTTCGTCTTAGCCTTCCTAAAATACTTGACGCCTTTAACAAGGGGGAGCAACCGTCAAGGGGGAGCATGCACACATTCATTCTTCAAAATTCCTTTATGTTTAAACAAAAGAGAGATTTCTTTCTCATCATATATTTTTCCTTTTTCTTTTCTTCTTAACACTAACCTTGATGTAGGTTAAGCCTAAAAATTTGATCCATTGAGCCGTTGGCAATAATGGTTATAATTCAAAGGGTCTTTCTATTTTTTTTTTTGTTACTCTCTAGGTTCCTCTTAAAGGCGAGATCACCACCTTTTGAAGACTTGCAAGCTCAAAGTCATGAGTTGCTAAGCTTCGTCATTAGTGTTTCGTGTTGAAGGTATTGGCGTGGTGTGCCAAATGGAGCAATAAGGTGTTTTTATTTTAACTTCACTAGGGATGATGCAAACTCGCCATTCTTGGGAGAAAGGACACACCATTTTTGTTTTGACAAAAGGGGGAGAAGAGTGTAACGAAGAAGGTAATGTATAGGAAATGCAGGACAAAGTAACTTTGACATTTTACCTATCTATTACGTTTACATATATTTTGTCATCAACAAAAATGGGGAGATTGTTAGTGCAAATATTACGATATTTAATCTATACATTCTCATTTGTTTTGTTGATGACAAACATGTAACTTGTAATACATAACGTAAAATGTATAAGTTACTTGTAGTTAGATCTTGTCTCAACACCTCTCGACGACTCAAGTCCTTGTATGCTACAACACAGGTTCGTACATGTTTGTTATGTTGCATTATGATCAAACCCCCAACAAACCAATAAACATGTTTAATATGTATAACAACTAGTGTTTACATATTGGGTAAATATATACATAACTAGTATGTATTATAATGGGTGATATAAATGGGTAGAAACTTAAGTATTTGACCCATTGACCAAATACATTGAATGTAGTTGGGTAAAACCCAAAGTCCATGACCCATACCCATTGCATGACATCATGCATAAGTCATATATGGATAATATCCATGACCCATGGTATTGACCCATACCCATATGACTAGATACATTGTACTCATTAGATACATTGTATCTAAAGGAATACCCATGGACCAACTCAAAACCATGACCCATAACCCATGGTTTCAACCCATAAACTATGGGTAAAGAAGAGCGTGCACGGATCCCTCAGATGACCCACGGATCCCTTGGATTTACAAAGCCGGGTCCCTCCAGAAGGGATCCTTGGGGCAGAACATGGTTTTGGTCTTTTTACCTATAAATAGTAAACCACTTCTTACCATTTCTTGATACTTTCACACATAGTTTCTCTCCACCAAATCTAGGATACTTAGATCATTAGGAAACATGTAAACCACCCTCATCTCATATGATCATAATGCTTCTAACTATCATTTGTTGTAAGCATACTCCTGAAGTGATCCTCCAAAGCAAGCTTAGAGATCTTGCTTCCTTACCTACTGAAGTGATCACCCATCACAAGATACAAGCACATGAAGATCTTATACAACAAGCTTGGGAAACTTGTCATCTTCATTCATAAAAGACTAACTACATCATGCTTTGGGTTCTTGATGTTTAGTCTAGGAGTTCATATCCATTAGACACATTCTCTTGGATATTGTCTAGTATCATATTCTTGTATCTATGACTAGACTAGATGGTTTATGTGTTTGTACCATAAAACACAAGGTTTGTTATGTTGGGTCACAAAACATAACGAGTGTCATAGATGTGTCAAAGGCATTAGTGAAGAGTGCCAAAGATCCGTGTTAAAGGCATTAGTGAAAGGTCTTTGAAGGATCGTGTAAATGGCATTAGTGAAGAATGCCTAGGTCGTATAATCGATGAGGTGCATCGTTATACATATAGTATTTGTTTAGATCCAAGGATGGTGATATCCTTGATGGTGTTGTAACAAGGAGTGGATCTCCTTAAGATTAGGTGTTGTGTCGTGAAGGGTAGTAGTTCCTCCATAGTAATGGAACTAGGTGCTTAGCCTAGTACCTAATAAAGGGTAGGCGACGTTGTGAAGGATTAGTTCTCCTAAGGTGTGAAAGAACTCGGTGGTTAGCCTAGCACCGTATAAAGGGTAGGCGACGTTGTGTTAGGTGTGGTTCGCCTTGGTGTGAAAGAACTCGGTATTTAGCTTTGTACCAGAAAAAGGTTAAGCGACGTTGTGAAGGCTTCTCCGCCACAAGGAGTTGGTGTAGTGCTTACGAACTCTTGAGTAGGTGACTCGGGGAGTGGAGTAGAGCAAGGAAGGTGACCTTGTAGCCGAACCACTATAAATCCTCGTGTTGGTTTGTCTATCCTTTTACTTATCGCTTTACTTTTATTCTTGCATTACTTTGTTTATTTTCTATGTGGTTGATGTCTATGTTTGTGATGCATACTTGGTCTTTCATATAGTCACAAACTATATTCAACACTTTACGTATTATGACACGCTTGATCAAGAAAAAGCAACCGGACTAATAATGGTGAAACTTGATTTATAATGAACCATTAATCTTGCGGAATCTTATGTGATGTCAAGCGGTTGGCCTTACATGCCGAATCGCGTTAAATGCATCCTCGCGTCGAGATTAGCAAATGCAATGGTTTATACTATATTTGATACAAAAGCTTTAAGTTTGAAACGGAAACGTATTCACCCCCCCCCCTCTACGTTTTCACATAGATCTTTAACAATTAAGATAAGAGACAACCAATCAATATTCAATGATTAAGTTTCATATTCCCTAAGCAAACACACAAGTAAATTAGCCGGACATGGGAAACATGCAAGCATACACACAATTAATTGAATACATACTTGAATGAAGTAAAACACTTATCTTGATGTAAGATAGGGTATGGAACCCTAAAATACTGTACAAGACAGCCTTGGTTCGGTTTAGGTTTTTACTCCAAAAGACTACACACTGAAAACTAAAAATTCGGATTCTATATATAAGATTACACATGCGACGCGTCACCCTTTGATTTGTGACGCCTGTCCAGTCACGTTATTAGGGTTTCGTCTTTCCACGTTAGTCTTGCGATGGTGCCACCTCTTGTGACGCCGTCCCCTTCGATCTCTCTACGTCGTCTGGATCAAATCTAGGTTGTCTGAGTTGCGATGCCCTACTCTTTTAAAACCTGAAGCCGTCACTTGTAAATAGGCAATTTGGCTACTGAGCGTCACAAAGTTGTCCGAGCGTCATTAGTTGTGCGGCATGCGTCCCCTTTAGTTCAGTGACACGAGTGTCTCGATTCTTGACTTTGGCCATTTTTCTTCATTATATTAGCCTTTTCGTCCGAATAAGTGTCATTCCAGCATTTTGCCTTCAAGATACCTAAAAGTGAAAAGGAACGATATTAAGTAATAACGGATACAAAAGTGATCAATTAAGGGCTTAAACGACCCCTCAAAAAGGTACATTTTAAAACCTTATCAATTGGCAACAAAACAAGCCTGAAATTTGGAAAAGCAACAAAGTTTGATGTTATACAAGCACCGGACATCCCTCAGTGCTACTTTGAGTTTGTTTCATACAAGACTTCAATCTGGGGTTCCGGAAGATCTGACGAGGAAAGCGAGGAATCACGATTACTGATGCAGCGGTAGGTTTGCTTTCCATTTCTTTGGCAACAAACGCAGAAAGTACCATCCTAACACCTAGCGGTGGCGATTACATAGGATGTTTGTGGTCAGTTGGGGAGGTTGTGCACAAAATAGGTCACACAACAAAAGAAACCGTTCTAGAGAAAGTGGTTATCGAAAATTTGAGGTGCGTTGATTCTTTTTTTTTGGTATATATTTTTTCTTTGTTTTTGGCTATAAAATAGCTGCGGGGTTTATCACATCTAGATGACTGGGTCATATTTTCGATTGGTAATGTTGTTGAGTTCACTATGTGGGACGACATATGGTGAAATTTGAAGAGGATCGACTTCAAGCAACCGCAATGACCAGTTATAATTCTTGTCTTGCCGAGTTGGAAAATTCAAAGGTATTGCATTAACAAATTATCCAAACTTAATCATCAAATTCTTACCGTGTCAAAACAATGCCATCACAGTTGCCGGTATAGCGTCGCAGCTGCGTTATTACTTAAATCTATATACACGAGGCAGTGAAGCACGAGCAGGTAAAATCTTTTATTTTGCAAATTTTAAGGTGTGAGATGGTCGCAAAAATTTGGAGATTCTAATTTTACAACACAACGGTGAAAGAGTGTCTATACTCATCATTTTGTATAATCTAGCTGCAAAATCATCAAAACACTCGAAACACATCAAAATGATCAAAATATCACAAATTAGTGTTTGTGTTGTTTTAAATGCAAAATATCAAAATCGGATGAAAAATGATTCAAGTTTGCAAAATTGAGTTTTTAGTCCCCAAAGTTTTAAAAGTTGTCAAATCTAGTCCACGGAATTCAAAAATATGGAATTTTATCATTCAAGGTCCCTGAAGTATTTAAAGTTGTTAAAATGATCCTTGAATGATTCTTTGGTCAATTGGCAAGAAAGGTCCCTAAACTTTGGAAAATTGCAAAATTAGTCCTTGGACCTTTTAAAATGAATTTTATGCAAAAGTGGTCCATGTACTATTCATTTATGTCATGTTTGGTCCTTGAGAGAGCATTGGAAAAGTTCAGTTCAGTCTATTGTTTAGCGGTTTGCACTTTTTTGGTATATGTATAAACCAAACGGATCCTTTTCAATATCTAGGTCCAATATCCAATCCATTTCCCACCTTGGCCCAATCCAACCCACCCTCGTTAATAATAAGACCCGGTCCAGCGAGAGAAATCAATCCTTCGCTGAAAACCAAGGTCACTGTAGCTCTCTCTCCCTTTCTGTATACACCAAAACAGAGCGGTTTTGCATGACTTTTCTCAACCCCCATACTTTGTCCCTCCACTCCTCTAAACAACAAAACCTTTAATTGATTGAACCAAATCCATTAATTGCTCAAACACGCTTTGAAGAATTTTGGCGCCAAAATCCAAGTGGACGGATATGATGGTTCTAGCCAATCCAATGGCTCAGATTTAGTGGGATAGATTCGAGAGGACATCAAGATTCACAAAGTCATTATATATAGAGAGAGATGCAATGTATCATATCTATCTAGTGTAATTTACATTTTCCTTAGTCGTTTTTTTATCTAAGCTTTCAAGTGTATGTTTTTATTTCCAAAATACTTTGTTTAAGTATCTCAAATGTATTAGAATCCTTTTTAATAAGCAATTTCAAGTTTTAAATCATATCTCAAGTTTATGCAAAATTTCATGTTTATGCAAAATTTCATGAATTATCAAATGTTGTTGTTAGATGTTTGTATGGACTGAACTAGATCACTTAAGCTCCTAGAAAGCTTAATCAAGCTTTTAAATACATTTAAAATCAGTTTAGAATCAAAAGGAAAATCACCAAAAATCCAAATTAAATAGTTGAAAAATAAAAAAATCACAAGAAGATGGTGTACATTTGGGCGGTAAATCATGGATGGCCTTGGTTTAGTAGCTTAGTGGTAAGCTAATAGGGTATTCATTGGTTGATTCTCAGTTTGAGCTTGGAAGTTTTTGTAAGCCCTTTTGATCAATTTGGCATTTCTTGTTGTAGGCATTAATTAGCTTTTATTTGTTCCTTAGTAATCACTAGTCATAATTAAGTATATCTAAGCTTTTAAATCAGTAGGTTGTTCTTTTAAATTTGTGTTTTGTGAAAATTCCATTTTAACAGTTAAACTAGCTCAAGTCTTAATTCTTGGTTTTATGTTGTTGTCACTGATGGTTCATGCTTCATTAGTCTCATGTAATGATATTATAAGGTCTGAGATAAGTTTCATGGTTTCAATATGTGCTTTACTTTGAAAAAGTTTTAAAACAGTTACTTAAAAGGTGTTTGGATTTGCTTGCTTGAACTGCATTAGATATTGTTTGTGTTGTTGTTTGTTTTTTTTCGTGTTATATAAGTGTCTAATAACTCATATTAGTTAAGAAAACTAGTTCTCATTTGGTGAAAAGTCAAAATCTCATTGGATCAAATCTCTCTGTAAGCATTTGATTTTTATGATCTATGATCATGAGTTTGTGTTTATAAGTTGATAATCTTGCTCAAATCAGTCTCAGTTTACCTTAACATAACATATTCAGTGCTTAAGATCAATCCAAAGTTCATCTTGGTCAACTCTTTTGTTTTTCATAAAAGTCAAAATTTCTCATTTGGTCGTTTTTGATTAAAACAAATATTTTCGTGTGTGTTCAATAGTGAGTTTTAGCTTAAAAGCTCTTAGGGTATTATAGTCTAGTTGGTAAACAAAAATATAAAAATGCGAGTTCTACGTTAATCAGACTTTTTAAGTGCTTATTTTCTTGATTCTTTTGGGTACCTAGTACGTTATAGTGCCACGTACACGATTGGTTGGTCAAACTTCATAAGCTCACCAAAAGCTCTATAGTTGTCCAAAACTTGTGATCCTTGGTTCTTTGAAAGCCAACTGGTCATCTTGAGGTCCCAAGACTTATTTTTCACTTTTAGTTTGTTTGCTAGAACTTAATAAGCCCAACTTTGTCCCATTTTATGTTTTTACCACAAATAGCCAAGTGCTTATTTGCTTGTATAACTTTTCGGTTGTGCTTCTCGGTATCTCTTAGCTTCATTTCAGTTCATGCGCTTGTTTTCATCTTATTCTAGCTTTTTTGTTTAGGTGTGTGAGCTTGTTTGAGCTTATTTCCACCAAATAAGCTCATTAAATATCTGTTGGTCCATAAGCTCTAAAACAGCTTATTTCAAGTTTGTAAAATTTTTGTCTTTGTTAAAGTTTCATTATATCAGTAGTAAAGTAGTTTTCAAAAGAAAATCAGAAAAGATCAATTAAAAATCGGTGATAGTGTTTATTTAATATTTCCTAGCTTTTGATTTTTCTTTCTAGCTTATTAATAAGCAAATCTTGTTTTTCTATTTTTCTTAGTTTTCTGTCATCATATAGTATTTTTAGAAAAAGTTTCACAATTTTCCTAATCTTTTTAGTATTTATTATAAATTTTAAATAGTTAAAAATAGTAATTAATTAGTAATAAATAATTAAAAAGTAAAAAAAAATATCTTTTCTGTTTTAAAATTAGTTTTATCATATTTTAGATTTTTTCAAGTTAAAATTTTATTTTTCCAGGTTTATTTTATATTTTCTAGAATTTAAGTGTATTTTAAGTAATAAATAATTAATAATAAATAATTAAATAGTGTTAAAAATAATTTTCTTTTCCTAATAATTTTCTTTTATTTTTAGGATTCCAAAATGTCATTTTATATTTTAGGTCTTTTATTTCTTAGATTTCACTTTTTATTTTTTGTCATATCGTGGTTTTAAACTTACGTTCATTTCTTTATCATTGTTGTGCTTTCCAATTCATTTCCCAATTCCATTCCAAGCAATGTTAGTGTAATTTCTTAATCAAAACCTTTATTGATCACTATCCTTAGTGATCACTCATCATCGAGTTTGTGTTTTGCACACCATTGAGTCTCGTGGGACTAAGCGACCGGGGAATTCATTCTATTCTCCGGGACTTCATTGCATTTGTGTTTTTAAGCGTTTTTAAGCTTCTTACGGTTGGCCATTCACAAGTGGCCACTTGTGTATGAGTAGCTTGGTGTTTCATAAGCAGAATCAAATTTTGGCGCCATTGCTTGGGAGGCTTTAGCGGTGTGTTTAGCCATTTGGACACTTCTAGCACATAACCCATCATTTGTAAAAAGTTTTTGTAAAGTTATAAGAAAATAAAAA
This sequence comes from Chrysanthemum makinoi, assembly GCA_910596185.1. Lineage (NCBI taxonomy): Eukaryota > Viridiplantae > Streptophyta > Magnoliopsida > Asterales > Asteraceae > Chrysanthemum > Chrysanthemum makinoi. The sequence goes on from OU343217.1 coordinate 135,833,636, forward strand.
AGTTCATTAACACTTTTCCTAAAGTGTTAAAACACCAAAAACATTATAAAACAACAAAACAATCGGAACGTTTTCTATTTTGTATTCTCTTTTAGGTGATTCTTGAAGAGATACGATTTGGTTAAACGAGACGATACCAAAAATATTGTCCAAAAGTTTTTGACCCATTTGCACAAATCATACATCGTCTTTTAAGTGGTACTTAATAACATACATAAAATCAACCACCGCAAAATCAAGGCGTTCACTACCTAAGCGGGGTCGACCATAATAAGTTCCCGTTGTCAGGATTTAAAACTTGCCTTGTGTCACTTTGATTTGGTGTACCTTTTCAAAGCCATTTCATTTGTGATTATTGGTTAAGTTCACTTGTCGTTTTGCCTCATTTGTTTTGAAATTGATTTTTATACTTAGTGCATCTTTTCGTTCAGTTCTACAAGTCCACTTTGAACTTGGAGCATTCCTCGTAGGCGTAGAGGGCGTTGACTCCTTCATAGTGGCCGAGGAACGTCACACCACAACCACCACCGTCGTAAATGGCGGAAGACAAACCCATGAGCGAGCTTCTAAACCCGCCAGGGTTACGGAGATGCTATTGTTATTCCGACCATCATTGGCGTGACTGAAAGCTCAAAACGGGTTGCTCAATCTAGTAACCCAAAGCCAATTCTATGGTTTTGGTAATCCTCATGCACACATTCGATGGTTTAACAAGATTGCATCTACCATCAAGTACAAGAATGTCCACATGAAGCTATCAAGCTTCTTACGTTCCCATTTTCTCTAGAGGACAAGCCGGAATGGCGAAAACAACCCCTAGTTCTATTGAGACATGGGAAGATCTTGTCACCAAGTTAGTTAGCGAATTCTATCCTCATCCGGAGCACCTTAGAATGAGATAATGAAATTTTCTGGAGATTTGATGAATCATTCGGGAGGCATGGGATCGTTACAAAGTTGCTCGCAAGTGTGTCCACATCCGCGGTTTTACCGAGGTTAATGCAAATGGATACTTTCTACAATGGTCGTCGGACTAATCAAGACTCTTTGAATGCCTCACAAGAGGTAATTTCTGAGCAAGACCACAAAGAGGCCTTGCCGATCATTGAGAACAAATCTCGGTCCGCCTTTCGAGCAAAGACATATCGGTCTCATCTTTGGACCTTCTTCTTCATCCCATTGAGTACATCTACACGATGCTAAGATTGACAAACTCACTGAGACATTATTCGAGCTTTGGTTCTTGCCCAAAAAAAGTGACCTTCACTCGGAACCAACACATGCTTGAAGTGAAGAAAGTCGAGAGTTGTGTTACTTGTGGTGGTCCTGTGCATACTACAATTGTACTGCCACCGATGGTAGTCCTTTTGAAGCCAATGCTCTAGCGGTAGTTCCACAGTGAGGGAATTCAATACCGTCCTCAAAATGAACCACACTCCGTACTGGCAACACTAATCGAGCACCACCGGTTTTAACCAAAATCATAACATGAAAACCAGAATCGAACCAACCAAGAATGAACCAAGGTTATCAAAACCAAGGTAATTTCAATCTTGGACCCAATCAAGGTTTCCAACATCAAGGAAACCTTAATCATAACTAATTTCAATGAGGGAATGGGTTTGGAATGTGAATCTAATCAAGGGAATTTTGGCTATAATCAAAACATTGACCTCAATTTATCCCTCCACTCCTCAGGTCATTGTTCCTCCAGTACCATCATCGATGAGTTCTTGAAGCAATTCATGAAATCCCAAGATGAAATGAGCGAGTTGTTGGTCACCAATTGCTGATCTCAAAAGTCTTTAAATGATGCGACCCCAGACCGGGCCTTTACCTAGCAACACGATCGCTAACCCGAGGCGATGCTAAGCGTCACAACCAGTGGTGTTTCATACACTTTGAACTGCTGTTCCTACTACCTCTTCTTCCTCTTCTCTCCCTAGGTGAAAGTGAACCGAGCACAAAATGGACTACGACTCCAATGCCTCTCACTTTGTGCAGTAGTCAAGTTACCAAGGATCCCTAGGACAAAGTGCATTATTCAAGCCCAGTACAGCACCGTCCTACCTTGGTAGTCAACCTCAAGTTGTCGAAATCCAAGTCAAATCGAGTTGTTTTGAACCTCACCGTAGCTCCCATTGAGAATCAATCCAAATCTTCTCTTCCTTACCCATCAGAATGCATGATGCTAAGCAGACAAAACCAAAGAGCAAATGGAAAAAATTTTCAAATTTTCAATGAATGCACTGATATAAGCTTCGTTGATGCTCTCGTTCTAATGCCCAAATTTGCATCCACTCTTAAGGGGTTACTAAGCAACAAAGATAAGTTATCTAAAATGGCAAAACCCCTCTCATGAGCAATGCTCGGTACTTCTTAAAAAGCTTCTAGAAAAGCTTGAAGAGACCACATTAAGTTTTAATCCCATGTGATTTCTTGGGGATGGTTCAATGCTCCGCCTTGGCCGATCTTGGCGCTAGCATTAACCTCATGCCACTCTCGGTATGGATTTTCTCTCCCTGAACTTACTCTACTTGTATGACTCTCGAGCTAGCGGACGTACCATAACTCGTCCTTTGAATAGCCAGGGATGTAATGGTAAAAGTAGGAAAGTTTCATTACTTGACTTTGTTGTAGTAAACTTTGTCTGAGATCCTAGAGTTCCCCTCATCTTGGGAGAGCTTTCTTGAGAGCAGCCGGGCTCTATCGATGTATTCTTTGAAGAGTTGACTATACGGGTTGATAACGAAAAGCTCACGTTTAAAATCAACCGAACTCCAAACCTCGAACAAACATAGTGTTGCCACAATTGATCAAAATCTAAAATAGATGCAACACTCTCTTTCCAGTTAAGAGGAGTCACCAAAAAGCGTCTTTGAGCTAAAAGCTATGAAAATCAACCCTGGTTCAAACAAATGGTTTGAAAGTTGTACCAAAGATGTGGTATTCTTGATGATGATGATCTTGAATGGAGACTTCATGGAAGTGGTGGAAGCTGCTAGCTCAAGAGCACACCACTTGTCCCACCTCCGGAATCAATTTGTGAGTTTGTTAACTCTGTGGATAAAAGCGAATTCTCTTCAAAGGATCAAATCATATTTGAAAGTCAACCTATCATAGCCAATTCTACTCCTTCTATCACTCCTTTTTGAAGTGACTCAATCTCGGAAGAGATTGAAGCATACCAACTAGTGATTACGTTCCATGGGAGATTGATCCACGCTGATTGATATCGAGGGAGACATACTTCTCATTGAGAAGTTGCTTTATGAAGATCCATCATCCATATCATCTCCTAATCCAATTGCTTCCGACTTTTCCATTCCTTCCCTCACTGGGATGAGGAAGATGATAATTTTGGAAAGAAGTTAGATGCTTTTCTAAGTGATGAATCACCCTGCTTGAGGGGGTTGATGATAATTACTTGGACAGAAGGGGACATCCTTTTCTTGAAAGTTTATTAAGCGAAGAATGGTCCCCAATCTTCCTTCCGGAAATTCCTTTGACAATCACCATAAAAACTTCAATTTAAGCTTAAAGTGTTAAAATGGTGATTTGCTTCGATGAGAATGGACATGCATTGTAATGCATATTTATTCCATTCTTCAATAAGATGCGTGGTTTCTCGTTCCCTTTTCTCTTTTAGGAATGAGGACACCATTTCGACCGGTATTCTCCTTTATAATATCTACTATTAAAATACCGGTTGTATCTAGTGGAGTGGAACTTTTCGATGTTCACTAAAACGTGAACGAAAGTCCGATTGAATTGGTTTTCCGCGTTACTTTCCCCATGAACCAATGAATGCGGGATCGAGTCAAGCTAGTGACTTCGGTAATAAAAACATTAGCACACACCATATGGGTTTTCTGTATTTACATCTTTCTGTTCTACCACCTAGTGTGGGGAGTTTACTTACCTTGTTGTATATTATAAAAAAAAAAAAAAAAAAAAAAAAAAATCTTTTCAAATAAAAGGCGTAGTATTTCCCTTTACGTTCAGTTAAAGGCCTGTAGGTACTTTGAATATTGAGGGCAATATTCATTTCTAAGTGTGGGGGATATGGGAATTCTCACGAATTTCATATATCTACCAATTTCCCGTTTTTGGCCAAAAATTTTTTTGCGTAATACGTAAGACAAAAGGTTAGCTAATCCGAACAAGCGGCTCTTGGTAAAGATTTCTCAAATCGTTGATATGGCTTGCAACCCAAATTGTATGGTTCTCAACTCACTATATCCAAAAGTGAATAGTTGGCTAGCCACAAGGTTATGGCTTGTGGTAAAGGCGGTGGAAAATCCATAATTGGTATTGACTCACCAAAGATAATTAATAATTTATCTAAGAGTTGGCTAAGTCAGGAAGATACGGCTTACGGCAAAGACAAAATCAAATACGTTATATGGTTTATGATTTGCCAATAAATCATTTGGTTATCGTTGTACCAAGGTTCTACTTGAAGCTGAAACAATTGGATACTCGAGTGATGGCTTTTGGTAAAAGTTTTCAAATCCATTAAAATCTAAATCATTGCTAGGGACCTTATCTCGATGTGGGGGATTGATGAGTGTCAAATATTCATCATTTTGTATAATCTAAATAAAATCATGCAGCTGCCAAAACATCAAAATGATCAAAATATCACAAATCAGTGTTTTATGTGTTTTAAATGCAAAATATCAAAATGGATGAAAAATGATTCAAGTTTGCAAAATTGAGTTTTATCCCCAAAGTTTTAAAGTTGTCAAATCTAGTCCCTGGAATTCAAAAATATGGAATTTTATCATTCAAGGTCCCTGAAGTATTTTAAAGTTGTTAAAAATGATCCTTGAATGATTCTTTGGTCAATTGGCAAGAAAAGGTCCTAAACTTTGGAAAATTGCAAAATTAGTCCTTGGACCTTTTAAAATGAATTTTATGCAAAAGTGGTCCATGTACTATTCATTTATGTCATGTTTGGTCCTTGAGAGAGCATTGGAAAAAGTTCAAGTTCATTCCTCATGTTTAGGTTTGCACTTTTGGTCATAACACTAAATAAACGGATCCTTTTCAATATCTAGGTCCAATATCCAATCCATTTCCCACCTTGCCCAATCAACCCACCCTCGATTAATAATAAGACCCGTCAGCCGAAGTCAAATCACTCACTCCTTTCAAAACAGGGAGTCACCAGTAGCTCTCCTCTCCCTTTCAGATACACCAAAACCGAGCGATTTGCATGACTTTTCTCAACCCCGTACTTTGTCCCTCCACTCCTCTAAACAACAAAACCTTTAATGATTGAACCAAATCCATTAATTGCTCAAACCACTTTGAAGAATTTTGGCGCCAAAATCAAGTGGGCCGGATATGATGGTTCTAGCCAATCAATGGCTCGAGTTTGGTGGGATAGATTGAGGACATCGAGAGAGATTCACAAAGTCATTATATATAGAGAGAGAGATGCAATGTATCATATCTATCTAGTGTAATTTACATTTTCCTTAGTCGTTTTTTTATCTGTCCAAGCTTTGGTGTATGTTTTATTTCCAAAATACTTTGTTTAAGTATCTCAAAAGTATTAGAATCCTTTTTAATAAGCAATTTCAAGTTTTAAATCATATCTCAAGTTTATGCAAAATTTCATGTTTATGCAAAATTTCATGAATTATCAAATGTTGTTGTTAGATGTTTGTATGGTGACTAGATCACTTAAGCTCCTAGAAAGCTTAATCAAGCTTTTAAATACAAAAATGAGTTTAGAATCCAAAACGGAAAATCAAAAATCAAATTAAATAGTTGAAAATAAAAAATCACAAGAAGATGGTGTACCCACAGTGGAGGTAAATCATGGATGGCCTTGGTTTAGTAGCTTAGTGGTAAGCTAATGGGGTATTCATTGGTTGGGATTCCAGGTTTGAGCTTGGAAGTTTTGTAAGCCCTTTGATCAATTTGGCATTTTCTTGTTGTAGGCATTGGTAACTTATATTTACATTCCTTAGTAATCACTAGTCATAATTAAGTATATCTAAGCTTTTAAATCAGTAGGTTGTTCTTTTAAATTTGTGTTTTGTGAAAATTCCATTTTAACAGTTAAACTAGCTCAAGTCTTAATTCTTGGTTTTATGTTGTTGTCACTGATGGTTCATGCTTCATTAGTCTCATGTAATGATATTATAAGATGCAGATAAGTTTCATGGTTTTAATGCATTGCTTTACTTTGAAAAGTTTTAAAGGAGTTACTTAAAGGTGTTTGGATTTGCTTGCTTGAGCGCATTAGATATTGTTTGTGTTGTTGTTTGTTTTTTGCTACGTGTTATATAAGTGTCTAATAACTCATATTAGTTAAGAAAACTAGTTCTTATTTGGTGAAAAGTCAAAATCTCATTGGATCAAATCTCTCTTTATGTTGTTTTGATTTTTATGATCTATGATCATGAGTTTGTGTTTATAAGTTGATAATCTTGCTCAATCGGTCTCAGTTTATTAACATAACATATTCAATGTAAGATCAATCAAAGTTCATCTTGGTCAACTCTTTTGTTTTTCATAAAAAGTCAAATTTCTCGTTTGGTGCGTTTTTTATTAAAACAAATATTTTCATTGTGTGTTCAATAGTGAGTTTTAGCTTAAAAGCTCTTAGGGTATTATAGTCTAGTTGGTAAACAAAAATATAAAAATCACGAGTTCTCACGTTAATCAGCTTTTTAAGTGCTTATTTTCTTGATTCTTTTTTTGGGTACCTGAATGCATTTATAGTGCCACATTACTGGGTCAGTTGGTTGAAACTTCATAAGCTCACAAAAGCTCTATAGTTGTCAAAACTTGTGATCCTTGGTTCTTTGAAAGCCAACTGGTCATCTTGAGGTCCCAAGACTTATTTTTCACTTTTTAGTTTGTTTTGCTAGAGCATGGCTATTACAACTTTGTCCATTTACGTTTTTACCACTGAATAGCCAGTGCTTATTTGCTTGTTTATAACTTTTCGTCTTCTCTATCTCTTAGCTTCATTTCAGTTCATGCAGCTTTTTTCATATTCTAGCTTTTGTTTCAGTGTGTGAGCTTGTTTGAGCTTATTTCCACCAAATAAGCTCATTAAGCCATCTGTTGGTCCATAAGCTCTTCAAACAGCTTATTTCAAGTTTGTAAAATTTTTGTCTTTGTTAAACTTTCATTATATCAGTAGTAAAGTAGTTTTCAAAAGAAAATCAGTAAAAAGATCAATTAAAATCAGTGATAGTGTTTATTTAATATTTCCTAGCTTTTTTGATTTTCTTTCTAATAATAAACAAGCAAATCTTGTTTTTCTATTTTTCTTAGTTTTCTGTCATCATATAGTATTTTTAGAAAAAGTTTCACAATTTTCCTAATCTTTTTAGTATTTATTATAAATTTTAAATAGTTAAAAATAGTAATTAATTAGTAATAAATAATTAAAAAGTAAAAAAAATATCTTTTCTGTTTTAAAATTAGTTTTATCATATTTTAGATTTTTCCAAGTTAAAATTTTATTTTTCCAGGTTTATTTTATATTTTCTAGAATTTAAGTGTATTTTAAGTAATAAATAATTAATAATATATAATTAAATAGTGTTAAAATTTCTTTTTCTAATAATTTTCTTTTATTTTAGATTCCAAATGTCATTTTATATTTTTAGGTCTTTTATTTCTTAGATTTCACTTTTTATTTTGTGCATTATCGTAGTTTTAAACTTACGTTCACGTTTCTTTATCTGATTGTTGTGCTTTCAATTCTTTAATTCCATTTCAAGCACAATGTAGTGTAATTTCTTAATCAAACAACTTTATTGATCACTATCCTTAGTGATCACTCATCATCAGTTTGTTTTTGCACACCATTAGTCTCAGGTCTGGGACTAAGCGACCCAGGAATTCATTCTATTCTCGGGACTTCATTGCATTTGTGTTTTAAGCGGTTTAAACTTCTTACGGTTGGCCATTCACAAATTGTGTAATGAGTAACGGCATTTCAACCTGAATCCAACGAAAAGGCAAGCGAAAACACCACCCTCCATATTACAAAGACTCCATATGAAGTCATTGAAAAAGAAAAATTGTCGGAATAGATTTCCTTGAAGACATTGCTAAACCAAGATCCTGAAACCTATTGGTGAGTTTTCGTAACACAAAATTAACAAACCAACATTCAATTACGCTAGAAAAAAGTTAATGAAAAAAAGTATGATGCTAGCTTGTTTGCATAAACATTTATTCTGGGGTGCATTTCAGCGAGGCAATAGTAACCAGCATCAACATCAAGAGATATTGGTTCTACATGTCTTGCAACGAATGTTCTTCGAAAGTGAAAGAAGAAGAAGGAATGTTCCACTGTCTGAACCATGGAAAACAAGTAAAGCCATCCTATAAGTACATAATTTTCTTCCTGAGCTTCGTATAATATTAAAAAACAAAATTTGCCACAAAAATTAAATCCTTATCGTTTAAGCTTGATCAAACAGGTTTAATTTGAGCCTTCATCTGAGATACATCCGATAGTTGAGGTTGCTTTCTTCACCGGTATTAAGATACTTTCATGCTGTTGGCCAAAGCAAAACGGAAGACACGCAAGAAATACGAAGAGATTTTTTGCCATTGAAGGGCAAAAATGTCTTCCGACCCATTTCAAGCATCAGGGTAGGCAGGAGATTTTGTTGTTGGAAAAGTTTTCAACAAAAACAAAAAACACGAAGGAATTGTGAAGATGATAGAAGCATCCCAGTGTAACATCATTTAGATCAACAAACTATCTTACTTAGAACAACCACTCCTTTACAAATATTTAATTTTGTTTGTGTATTCATAGGAACATCGACAACGGGTCTAACACAACAAACCAAGAAAATGTCGAATAACACGACTTGAGCAAAGCGCCATTTGAAACAAAGGAACAAGAAGGTGGCCTACAAATTTAATACACAATTTTATTAAATAAAAGGTGTCATGCGACTCATTTCTTGAATGCAAATAATTAATATTGGTTTATCTCAATTGGAAGCAATGAGCTACACATGCGATCACACTTATGGAGGATTTGGAAGAACAAAACATAAACCAAATTCAAAAAAAAGTGTGAGAGCATTATTTCGGGATGAGCATGAAGATGCAAAGAAACAAAAAGGTTAGCCCTAAAAATTTAACAACCCATTTTATTCAATGCAATATCTTACAATCGATTTTCAATCACACAAATAACAACAACACTCATAATAAGATCACTAGCACACACAAATCCAAAATGACCGAAACGGAGAGCACTTCCAGTAGACACAATTAGAAATCCATCAACCCCTAAGTTTCTAGATAAATATGTCATTGTTAGACATTATTCAGTTCCGATGCAGGATCACGCTCTGCATGATCTTTTGGTCATCTTTACCTTGAACCCCCCCAAATATTCTTTGCTTTTTTGAGCATGCATGTTTCCAACACTCTCCAATTCTTGAATAAAGGCGAGCTTTTCTTGATGATTTAAAGCAATCTTCCATGGCGCATTCACATTTGTTGTGCCACCCAATATCTTCGCCCAGTCTGGTAACAATAGAATACTAGCATATCGGGCCAGTTGTTAGAATTTGCATGTCTCGACTTCCACACCTAGGATATCTAGACATTCCTTTTCTCACTTTTTATCACAACTTAAAAAATAAAGTGGTTAACTAACAAGGTGGGTTGGTTGTCTTAAATAGGCAAGAGAAAATAAAAACAAAAGACAAATACATACATTCTTGTTTATTTAATCACTTTTTGATTTAATTTATCCATGCTAAAATTACAACTTTTATTCATTCACGCATATGTTTCTCAAACATAAACACAAACTTTATTAACACATACATATTATATGACACTGCACATTAACATTTAGAAATCAATTAGTCCCTTAAGCTTCATGGCAAACACATCCTTATCCGACAGCACTTAGATCCAATGCATCTACCATTATTATCATTTCATCAACTTTTTTACCATCTTCTGGTGAAGTTCCTTTAAGTTTCAGCGGTTTTTTGTTCAAAAGGTTGCCCTACGGTTTCGACTCTTGAATGAAGCGGGCCTTTCAGATAACGCCACCTAATCTTAGGACAAATGCATTTATTTCTCGCTTCTTTCAATCTCCTCTGTTGTTGAAGCTTGGCGAAAATAAAAAAATAACATGTCATCAATTTAAATTAGCATCGTTCATCGGCTTAGCACACTTAGGATGGATTGCCATTCTGTTTTCTTTGGTTACTGACCGACTAAACAATTAGTTTATGATAAAAATAACATTCACGCTTCATATTTTAAATATCCCATGTAAGCATAGGCTCCTTTTTCACATGCCTATTCCACATCTCCAATCCCTGTCCTCATAATTCAATCCCTCACATGATGCACAACATCCCACGGTATATTGAATAACACCAAAAAAAATGACAGCCATTCAACTGTTTGCTCAGCCACATTTACAAGATTCATTTAAAATCACATGATATTGTTAGTGCCTGCATTCCATATTTAAATAAAATAGCCTTAGCATTCAGCCTTTGTAATGATACAGTCGATCTCTTCTCTCAATGTTAGCCTCAAGATCAGCACATTTCTGCGATCCCTATTCCATATCTCCAATCCACTTCCTCATAATTCAGTCCCTCACATGATGCAGTACTACCATATTATTGAGTAACACCAAAAAAAAATAGCAGCCATTATTACTTTAAAGTCCAACGCTGCTAAAGCCCGACCTATATTGCCATTAAATTTGTTTTTTTCACTTCCACATGGTCACAAGTTTTTGTTTCAACACACATTCAAAAAAGGACAAATAATTACACACCAGTTATTTATACAGTTACTTAATCTTGGAGCCAGAAATCAACGATCAACATACTCGATTGCTCTTTAACTTCAACCAATGACACACTAAAAGCAGGGAAATCAGAATTATTGAGCATGCCTTTTCACACTTCTTAAATCCTTTGCATTTATTAACCTTTAACATAAAACATAAAGAAACACCCATACACAAAGGCAAGGTTTTATTCTTAACAGAATTCAAAAACTTGATTGAAGAAAATACATTAAAATACACCAAACTTAAAATTCATGCAACCTTGCTAGTGTAGTCGGTAAGACCAACCACCGGGGCAACCAACACTAACCCTTTAGATCCATCAAACCTACATGCTTGCTTTTAGGCCCTCCCTTCACGAGCTAAATCCAAAACCCCAACCGGTGCGGCTAAGATATCTCGGTCTCTCTGCGTCTCCACATGCACTCGGTACGCATCGGGAGCAACATCATCAAATGGACTAAAAGGCGCCTTCTTGAATTAGTTGATCTCTTCTCTCAATATTGTCCTCAAGATCAGCACATTTCTGCGAAATGTACATGATCATGCTCTCATTCTCTCTCCATTCTTGCACAAACAGATACTTAAAGCAATGCTGGAGTTTATTAGAACCACAGCACCTTTAAATGGTCAATGTTTGGTCTTGCACCCATAGTGGTTACATGTGAGTTCGATGCAAAATGCCTAACCTAAGTTATCCTTATATAGCCAACAAAAACAAACAGGGTGCAAAACAATTAACTTAAAAAATAAAATGTTAAAAAAAAGGGTAATAATAAAAAGACATTCATGTAACTCAAATTATGCACAAACTGGTGAGCTTTATTGATATAAACAATATTTTACAACATGAAATGCAAACATGACCTCACCATAACATTGCTTCTACTGAGAAAGAAGCCCACACCTAAACCGAGAAAGGTCCGCTAATCATATTGCTCCATGGTCGCGTGATGGCGCCGACTACATACCGTCGCTATATCAACAAGGACAACTATTGCGATAACAGATGATAGTCTTTGTTCCATTGCTTCTATGGCACGCAAGTCCATTAACTGCTACAAGATCGGTTGGTCGAAGCCTTCACCCTCTCTCCGCGACTCCCTTTTTCACGATTCTGCGCGCACATCATCACATTTTTCATTAAGTACCATAATCAGGCCTTCGATATCACACTCTTCGTGCAAAAGCGACCAGGAAGCGATGCATTTATCGAACCGCATGCTTCTTTCGGTTCACATCAAAATTGGATTCGTTCCCATTTCACGCCACAGGCTTAACAAATAATTGCTAAGATGTGCCCTCAATGACACGCATGTCCACTACTTATTTAGACGGCGGTTATTTATTCTTTATTATGATCCACCTAACCAAACTAAAGCAGTTACATTTTATTGCATTTACTTTTACCACTTTATACTTAACCATCACAATGACAATTTGTTTACGCTACCCTTTGTATTTTCATGTGTTTTAGAAAAATAATTCTTACCTTTACCTTCTCTCACTAATGCTTTTATTTATATTATGTTTATGCAATCAAAGAACTGCGCATTGCGAGAAAAGGAAGACAAGGAACACGAAAAAGAAAGAAATCTAACCATCGACCTACCAATATGGATGTTTAAAATGACAGCCTTAAAACTTGATGTGTTTTGAATCATATTTCCAGTTCTAGCGGTGAAATATGCTCCCAAACATTGTATTCTTTGTTGTCAGTTAGACAAAAGGCATGGTATGTTTGCATGCCAAGATCTTGATATTTTGTGTCGCTCATAGCAGGCAGACAAGTATGCAATGGCATCTGAGCTGTGTTCTTATGTAATAACCTTGCACCATAACGTAAGAACTATGCAAAGCTGGATGCAATGATTTTCGCATCATTTTGAGTTAGTTTGTACATATGAAACTGATGTATGTTTCAAAAGATTTACTTGACTTTATGGTTTTCTAGCGACATAAAAATGTGGTCAAACATTGTGTTCTTTTGTGTGAAACTTAGAGAGAAGGTGTGCCATGTTTGCATGCCAAAATGCTCATGTTTTGTGCTGTACAAAGGCATGCAAAACCGCTACCCTTATGTCAGAAGTTTGCGCTATAGCTGCAAAGCATTGCTATTTTCGACAATCTGTTTGCTACATATTTAACGAAAACACCCGCGGCAACGCGCGGGCTCGAAACCTCGTATTACTCTATAAACTAACATTGTATTAAATATTCGTCATCATTGGTGTCGACATGTCATCTGAAACACGTTTTCTTTTTACATATAAAGTGTCATTAGATTACATTTGGCGGACTCATCATCAGAGTTTATTCCCATCATCATTTATCTTAATGACTTTTTGGGCGGAGGTTGAATTTTGAACTTTGTATTTATGTTATTCAGATTGTTCGATATGTAACTTATATTTGTTGTCCTAAAAAGTTTTAGTTAAATTTCTTATGGTTATGATGTCACTTTAGTTACTACAACATAGCTTTTATTTTAATTAAGAAAACTAACATAACAAACGTTATCTTAAATTTTGTAAACTTATGCTTTGGCATATACAATAATATCGTATACGAACACTTCCCAGCAACACGCCAGTTAAAATCCTAGTTAAATACATAGATCATTGTATTTTATTTGTTGGCAACCTAAATCAAGGTATCAATTGTCATATTTATGTCAGGCTATCTGCACATTCTTATTTTCTATTTACATACATCAAACTATACTGTAAAACACTTATACATTTTATACACTAAAAACAAAATATGCAAATAAAAAATAAAATTGTGTCGATTAACTCCATCTTATAATATTTAAATATTGCTTGAGTAGTGGACTTTCTTCCGATTGACAAAATTAGATTCAATAAATGGTCGGCTAGCTGATGAGGTCAAGGACCCCATGTGGGGGCCATCAAAGTTAATTGACTTGGTCCAACAAAATGGCATCGCTTTGTTCCAGAAACCAGGTATTTTTTTTTAAGGATTAGGATCATTTAAATTTTGTCTCTCATGGTTTGCAATATTGAGCCAATTAAATTAAAAAAAACTAAATAGTGAAGCCATCATTTAGTAAAATATAGGACCTATTAAATTGTTTCATCTCACAAAATATTAACATGAGAGATTTGAAAATGAGAGGACCTAAATCCTTTTTTTTATCAACCCGGTTGAGTTATCGGGTTTCTAGTTCGATCAGGGGTCGAATCAGTTTTTTCACACACAAAAGTGCAATTAATCATGATACTAAACGCGTATAGAGCTATCACGAATTGAGAGTAATGGTTGGAAAATCAATCCACAAATATATTTTCCCGATTTTTTTAACCATGATAAGCATGAAATTGTGATATATTGTTATCGTCAGCTTAAATATTTTACACCATCATTGAAACTTTTTTTAATGAACCTACAAGTTGAACCGCTATATTAATTATTTTTATGATTGTTACAAGATAAGTTGTTTCTTCATTGGAAGCAGAGGATACTGCATATTTTATAAAATATCGTTATTTAATTCCTTGGTCACCACTCACCCCGATGGTGTCACGCTTGATAAGTTAATGGGTTCTTTCTATACATTATCTTCTTTTTTTCTTTTTTGGCTATGAAATATAAATTTATATTGCGAAGTAACCAAAGGAGAAATATTATTGTTGGTACAAAAGTTGGGCGTTCCTTGTTTGGACTTCGGTTCTCGTACCTATTGAATCTTAATACTTGACACCTGCGTACTAAATAAACAGAAAATACCGTTAGGCTTATCGTGGGATTGTCTCCCACGATTATCCTCCGGCGTGAGAGTAAGTAATCGGTTTTAGGGTTAATAGGAGAGTTAGGGTTTTAGATCCTACCTTTAATGAGGGATGTGGTTCCCTTTATATATACACGAAATCCTTATTGCTTTCGTGTTCCCCAACCTTGGCGTATCCACTTTAAGTCGGTTGGTAAGCGATTATCTCCAAAGATAGGAGATATCCGATATATCTTATTCCATAAATAACTTTTAGGTTTGGGCCTTGTGAGCAACATAAACAACTTAGCCAGATGCGAAATTTCTCGTAGTAGCGGTCATTATTGGGTTATTGACGAATGTAGACTATACGTCATCAATTATTAACATGTATGTAAAGATATACATAAATTTCTATTTATGTAAAGATATATATAAATACATGTTAAGGTTTGAGATATAAGATAATTCCAAAACGGATTAAGATTCTCTTCGATCAACGATCATGTTATGAGTGGAAGCGAATAAGTGGGCTCTTGATTTCTATTAAAAGAAAAAGTTTTATGCATTTAACTTATTTGTAATTGGTGAACATGATGTATCATGTTTGATTCAACTTGAGAGAATTCTACACATGCAACACACCAATATATATCTTACGGCATGAGCGCACAAATTTTTGTGTAACCAGAAGAGACAGGACCTTTGTGAAACAGTTCTTGTGTTTGATCTGAACTCTTCCTGATTTATACGAAACAACTTTACATCGTCTAAGGAATGATTCTTAAGAAAGAGTCACGATGAATCCAAATCAAATCCCGATTAATGTTGCCTATATCAAACTAAACATTTTCGTACGCATAAAAAAAAGTTCACTGTAACACCAAAAGTAAAGAAATGAAAAAGTTTTAAACCATGTATTAATAGCTTTCATACATTAAGTTGTTGTTTGTTTATTAAGATGCTTTGATTATGAATATGATTCGCACATCTGATTTTAATATGTGGTTGAAAATTATGAATTTGATTTTATCTTAATCTGAATAAGTGATTGAGAAGTCTGAATCTAATTCAAATAAAACTGTTTGTTTTTGTTGAATGTCTAAATATGTTAAACAATCAATTTTTAATTTAAATATAACGATTGCATTCACGCGAGAAATAAATAGTCAATTAAAAGTTTGAAGTACTTTAAACAAAACATTCAATTTCATGTGTATTTGACAAAAGAAAACGTGTCAGAGTTTAAATTGATTTTTTCAAAATGATTAATAGGCTGTGTTAGAGTTGAGATATATGAGTAAATCAAACCGTACAATTTAAACTAAATAGGAATTGTCACATAATTATTATAATGTTATACATTATTTATATAACAAAAAATACATAATATTCTACTTAATCGTAATTTTAATACGAAACACCAAGTTGAAACAAGATAAAAAATAAAAATGCAAAAAAAAGACACCTAAATAAAATGATTATAACAAAAGAGAAAATAAAAATAAAAAAAGACATTAAAAGATGTTAAGACACTTTTTTCACATATAGTTTAATAAAAATTGGTCAAAAAAAACAAACACGTGTCTTGGTTCAAACATCTATATTTGAAAAAACAAACGCAACCTTAAGTTATCTAGGATACGAATCGGGTCGGGTTTTAAACTTGGTGTGTGTCCAACTATCCATGAGTAATGACCCAAAGCCAACGATTCGGGTCAGGCTATTTTGTCTTTTTATTCAAAGGTGGGGCATAAGCATTGGCTATCGACGTTCGCAAACTTCCTATCTTCCTTCTTTAAAAGCAAGGTGCAGAAAGTGGTAAAAACAATATATATTCCACTTGTCTTGATTCTCCATCAAATCAACATAAAGCTTTTCTTAAGGTTATTTCAATAACTGAATATCATCATAACTCATCATTACATACAAATCAACTTACTATGGAACCAGCTTACTACATACGAAGACATCACAAGCATAACCCCAATAACCAACAGTGCATTTCTGTCGTTGTTAAACACATCAAAGCTCCTGTGGATATCGTAATATTTCCTCCTGTATTTATCTATGTTCTGTTTTTAAAACCTGGAATTATCATGCTAGGTTTTTAATGAAATTTTGTTGTGAGAAAAATAAAAAAGTTTTGTCCTGTCGTATAAAAATGTTCAAGTTCCGCCACTACGAGTTAACTAACTTTTTTTTGTTCGTTTGTTTTGTTGTATAGGTTTGGTCATTAGTTAGGAGATTTGATCAACCACAAAAATACAAGCCTTTTGTGAGCCGGTGTACTATGCAAGCAGGAGACCTTAATATAGGTAGTGTTAGACAAGTGAATGTTAAGTCAGGGCTTCCGGCTACAACGAGTACGGAGCGGTTGGAGCTTCTTGATGATGATGAACACATCCTTGGTATCAAAATCGTTGATGGTGACCATAGGCTAAAGGTACGATTATTAGTTTTCGTCTTGTAAACTATGATTTTGAATGAATATTAATTAGTTAGTTACTATTTGAAATACCATTAATTGTTTAGTTTATCTTGTTTGTGTAGTAGAATACCTAACAAAAGGAATTTATGTAATTCAACATGTTTTGGGCGGAATATAGTTTGGTTAGCCTTTATAGTAGTTTCAATATATAGGTGATGTTGATAATTGGATCCTAACCCTAATGTTTTCGACATAGGCTAACTGGTTTTTGTTATTTTCATTTTTTCTTCTTTTCTGTTAGCTCACTTTGTCACGTTGTGAGCTTTTTCTTATTGCTCCTCTTCTCATGGAGCTTGTTTGCCTTTTTTTTTTGCTTCGTTTTTTAATAAAGTGTTGTTTTTCCAAAAAAAATATATATAGGTGATGTTGATGAAAAAAGGAATAATAGTTGAAGTTAGTGTAACTGTGTAAGGTAACAAGTGGTTTCATACTTGATAAATCATCTGACAGTGAACGTTGTCTGATATGTGCCTACTTGAGATGTATCACCACTTTAGTTTGTAGCCGGAAAGGAAAAATGGGTGGTAGTGAGGGAAAGGAAAGCGGCCAAAGAGGGCCTAATTTAACAACTTTCAAAGCTGTTTTTGTAACTTTTTTCACTTTCTTAACTCTGTCCATAATTTCGCAGAATTATTCTTCAATACTTACGGTTCATCCAGAGATAATAGAAGAAAGATCAGGAACATTAGTGATCGAGTCATTTGTGGTGGACATCCCCGATGGCAACACAAATGACGAGACGTGCTATTTTGTCAAGTCCCTAATAAACTGCAACCTAAATTCTCTTTCTGACGTCTCGGAAAGGATGGCAGTGCAAGATCAGAGAGGTTAGAAAAACGTCCCCTTTTGTCACAGCCTCTCATTGGGATTAAACTTGCTTCTTTTCCATTTCTATGTTTTCCCGCATTAGTCTCTTGTATGTATAGGAGTCTTATTAAGAAGTAGTTAAAGTTTTCTAGCATCGTATAGATGTTATATATTTCAGTAGTAGCAGAAGCAACTCACTCTTTGCATCATCGTGTAGTCTTGTAGTTGTCACCAGTACTATCTGTTATAAATAATATAGGTTCGTGCTATATGCAAAATTTATACTAGTTGTTTTTCCTTCAAACCTGCTTTACAGCCTTGATGGTGCAGGTTTGCCATGGTTTGCGGCCGTTATCTCTATAATTGTTGATCACAAACGAGCAAATTTCGTATAGCAACCTAGTTTAATTTCTTCGGATATTGAGGAAAGACATTTTTTTAGGCATCCCAATCATTTTTCGTAAAGAAATGATTGCAAATAAACTCTAACTTTATGCTTATTTCTTCCTCTTTTATTGGTTGTAGCTGAGACGCACTTCATCATAAACTGATGAGATAATTGCACATACTTTTAGGCACAAAAATTATGCATGAGTTTAGGCTTCCCAATCATTTTTCTATCGTAAATTAACAAGTTACCGCTAACTCTTTCTATTTTAGGCAACAAACTCGAATTGCATTACTCTTCCAACACTAGTTAAACATCAAATTACTTCGAATTCAAATGGATTACTCCATCCGTAACAAATTATAAGTCAATTTTTTATTTTTCAAAGTCTTTTTCTTCCGACTTTGACCTTAATTAATTTTTTTCGTATTATATAATACTTGATGAAAAGTATACAAATGAAAATGCATTTAAATCACATATCTATTTATATATTTTACAAGTGAATTATATGCCAATAAAAAAATAAATTAAAAGTCAGTTGGTATAGAAATCAATTTATATACGGAGGGAGTATTAGCTTATTAGTTATTAGATGAATTGCATATATGATTTAAACATTTACGTACTTTTGGTAGATGTTGATATTAGATATAGACTATATTGTCATGTGGTGTATTTATGGAATCTTAATTTGTTCAATCATATAGCATATGCTTCTTAACCTAATACTGAACTTCCTAGAAAAAAAAATCACATGATTATATTAAAAGGTTAGGTTTGACAATCAAACCTAAAAAGGGTATAATACATATTTGGTCATCAAAGTCGTACGCTTTTTTAATGTCGACAAGTTTCTTGTTGGATATGACGCATGGTAAATGTCAATATTGCGTCATGATGCAATACCCAATTAGCACTAGAAGCCACCGACTTTTGTTTTCGTGTTTAAGTGGAACTTGAGTGTACTTCATTTATAGAAAATGGAGATAAGTTTAGTTTGTGTTTTATAACCTTTTGAGCATGTAAAAAAGTTATCTGGGCTTGTTATGTATGTAAAATTTGTTTAGGGTGAACAAACACTTGTCATATAACATACGTGACGATATCAAAACAAAAGTTTTCTTTTAATTTATAATAATGATTTCCACCATCAATTAACAAATGAGTAAGTGGTAAAGCCTAAAATTTTCCACTATATCAAAGTTCTTGATGTAGACTTCGGTTGGAGTTCTTTTTTATACTTTATCAAGAAGAACATGCACATATTGTTGGTGGATGGTGGGTGGTCATAATGAGCATATCGAAACAAACACATTCAAAGCATGTAGATGTAAAAAGTACCTCCAACAAGTGGGCTACCAATAACATAAACCTTGTTATTGATACCCTCAACTCTGAATGTATTTTTTACATCATTCATCTTTTGGTCTACTTTTGATTATAATATTACATAATTTTTTATTAGTTTATATTTTTTATTTTTGTCAGTTTAATACTTTGAATTATTAAAATTTTATATTTTTTGTTCTGTACTTTCAATTTTATAATTTTTAATATAAACCTAATAATAATAATAATAATATCAGAAAAATGAAAGAATATCACTTATAGAAAACTGGTCCAAATAACAACCTAAACAAATTTATTACTAAAATCATCGATACACTAATAATATTACTCGGTTTCACAAATGTATTTATATATATATAGGAAGGGTCCTCTAAATAACACATACTAGCAGGAGTCTGTAATCGGCTTGACGGAATCTACTTAACAAGTAAAATATTTACTAAAGTAATTTTTTAACAATTTATTCGTGTTTTAATTAAGATGAACTACGTTATTTTAATTTATTACATTTTTATATAATAAATGTACGCAATTTCATGTCGAATCTTTAACTCTTTTAACCAGGTTGACAATGTTTTATTTATACAATTGTAATAATAAATAATTTAGTAAACAACGTTTTTAGGTTGTTTAAAATGCAGCCGTTATATAAAGTTAAGCATGGATATGGTGTTTAAAAATATAAAATCAAAACACCAAGCAATTTGCTCAATCTAAAACCATAAAAAGCGATCATTAATAAATCGAAACCAAGCTTGTAGGTTTTAAGATTCAGACATTTAAAATAATCAACCCGCAAAAAATTAAGAATTCAAATACAGTTAGTCCATAATTGCATTTATCCCCAATATTACCATTAACCAAATAATATATTAAAAATTAGCCTAATTCAAAAAGTTTACTAATTTTCAAATATTAAACATTTTAGCCCCAACAATTTTTAGATATTATGGGAACTCTTAACAATATTGGGATAAGCCCGTAATTAAAGTTGTTAACCATAAGGATAGAAGATGTTATCCGTGATTTTGTGCAACCATCCTTCTACATATTTCTTGTAGTGCAATTCAAGCAATTCCCTCTTCCTCTCTTCTTTGCAACCAAAACGCGCACAAACAAGCACCAAACATATATCTTCAAAAAATAATACTTCTGTCTTAATAATCTATCAATCACCCTTATAACTCACAAACAAAAGACATAACAAAACATTTTTTTCTTTTCACTGTTATACAGAACACACAAAGCAAAGACAGAACCCTTTCTTGATTACATTTCCACGAACACAAATGCATACCCAAGGTACTCTCTTAGTTGGCTTCAAGATTTGTGAAAGGTCTCGTGTAGGTTGTTTGTTATTTTGTTTTTCTTTTTTGTAGATCGATGATGGGTATGTTCAATTTTAAATTAAATCTTAAGAAGATTGCAAACAAAGTTTGAACTTATCTGAGATCTTGTTTAACTTTTATTTCATGTTGAGTCTTGGTTAGAGTTGGATGTTGATTGTGGTTTCTTGAGGAGGATGAGACATAGGATAAGCATGTTTGTTGTTGTTAGATGTGAGGTGAAATGATGGTTCGAGTCATCTTTGTGTTTCATCTTTATTTCCTTTTCAGTTTAAACCGAATAAAAAAATGAATGAAAACCAAGTAGTATAGATTTGTACATTTGTGTGTACATTGTGCTTAGTGATTTGTATTTATTGATGAAGGGGTGTATTAATTGTAAGTAAGAAATAGTGTTTTAAGATGACAATTATTTGTGCTTAACATACTTGTAATTTATGTTTGGTGAATTCTATTTGCTTAAAATTGCATTAATGGTGATCTTAAAAATTAAATAGGAGAGAAGGTCATCCATGCATTATAAGTAATATAGATATAGATTTTCCACCAAAAAAACCCTCATTAATATATCAATCATTAAATTTGTTACTTTTATAGTTAAATGTGCACTAATTATGATGTAATCATTAAAATAATTTATTAATTATTTAAAACACCTTAATTATTATAATTATTATTTATATTTAATTTTTCTTATTTTTTACTTATCCAAATATATAGATAAAAATAAACAAATATATAATCATAAAATTCAAAATTAAACATTATAACTTTTATCAAGTAAGTTTCATTCATTTTTTCAATCACGATAATGTTACTAAATGAAATTTACCAATACTAAGGCTATGTTTGGCGCGCATCATTTTAGAGCTTTTAGAGGCTGATGGCGGATGGAAGCGAAACTTTTGATTTTTATTGTTAGTTTGAAGGAGCGGTTGAGTTTAGCATTTTTTTTAGGAAAACTCATTTTTCCAATCTTCTAAGAAATTTATGTGCGGGTATTTGTAATTTTGACAAATTGCCAAGCTCACTGCTCACATCGCCTTCAATACTTCTTCCAGCTACTTTTTAAAACACCAAAACAAGTTTAGAAAAATATACCTAGATATTGTCTCAATATTAAATGAAAACACGTTTCGACATAAAAGTACAATGAAAACTAGTTACTTAAAAGATGTATGTATGACCAAAGTTATATGTATATTCCAAAATTACATTAGATATAACTAAATAATAAACTTGTTTTGATTATTAGATGTAACTAAAAATAATTTTCTTCATCCGATAAAAACATTTGAACATATAGAAACACAAATTTATGATTTAATTATTACATAGTAATTTAATTCTCCTTTTATTTTGGGTTTACCTTATCCCAATAAACCTTATCTGAAAGGAGGTGATCTTTGCTTGTCATTTTTGTTCATTTATTTACCGTTATGTAATTACGGTATTGTGCGGACGGTACAATACTTTGCCGTAAATAAATAGTGATGAATGAAAAATGATATCATTCATCTCACTTTACCAACATCTTTTGACTATCTTATTTCACATAAAAAAGGCAAAATCTAAATTACTAACATGAAATATTAAACCCTAATCCTTTTTCTCTGCTTGAATTTGAGTGGCTGCGATAAATCTACACCTATGATGATATTTTCGATCAAATCTTTTGATGCAAAAATTGAGGAAGCGTGTTTCTAAAATCCATACATACGTGAGAGAGAGAGGGAGGCTTTTCGAAAGGACGGGGTAAAAATGCAATCAACAAAACTCTGAGACGTTACATTTTAATAAAATTATGAACCAACAAAAATAAATGTATTTCTGTGATTTCAAAATTCCAGTTAAGATTTCTTATTTGATCAAAGCGTTCATCTATAATACTCCCATCATTAACAATATATGCACTTTTAGTTGGCACGTTTAGTAGCATTATCAGAGCATTTGGTGACATTTTTGATTTTTAATAATCCTTATTTAATAGCTTGCTATTGCGAGACATTGTTTAAAAAAATGTCATTTGTGATAAAAGGTTAAGAATACGTATAATTTTGCGATTTTCCGATATAATTTATCTGCATTTACTAACATTGAAGCTTTATGTCTTTACATCATACGTAGCTAAAAAAACCTACTAATTATCTCTTTTTTTAGTCATTTTTGATAAAAGTTAAGAAATCATTTGCGATTTGGCACCACAAAATAAGAGAGTGACTTCGTTAGTTCATTTTTGAACCAAAGGTTGGCAAAGCAGCTTTATATATATAATTTGTGTTGCCCTTTTTGTTGCTTTTCAAGAAAAAGAAAAAGGAAAAGAAAGAGAAAAAACAAAAAGAAATATATGTATATCAACTTTGAGTAAGCCAATATGAGCAACTGGACTTAGACAAACCCAATGGATCTAAAAATCAGTGTGATTGAAGCCCAGCCTCAATATTTTTTCATTCAGTCTTTGTAGGTGAAAAATCGAAAAGTGGAATAAGCAAAGCAGAAAAATAACCAGACAGAACTAATGACGAATTTGTTAAAAGCGAACTAAACCGAATAACTAATTCGGTTCTACCGGTTCTGTTGTTGCTTTGATTTAAAACAGCGAATTCATATAAAAATATATATTTTTTATATATTTATATATATATTTATATATTTTTAAGTATATTTATGTATAAATAAATACTATTAAAAGGTTATCATAATATAATAAAATATTTTTTATGATTGAAATATGTTTTTTTGCTAAATATCTATCTAATTATTAATTTTTTTTTTTTAAATGGGAAATTGGGGTTATGACGAAAACCGAACCAATTAGAATTCAACCAAACCGAACCGAAAAACAATAATTTGAATTTGGTTCGGTTTGGTTCACCAGATGGCTAAAAAAAAAATGTATTTTAACGAATGCATAACCGAACCAATTACACGAAACAGCCAATGAGAACCGATCAACACCCCTAAGTCTTTGGACAACCTGGCCCAGTTATGGCGAATTACGATTGATCCGCTTGAATCCCTGGATTTCTTATAAAATCTTTTGCGGAACAAAAGTCCAAATTCGAAAAATCTCTAAAAGTTGATCTAGAACGTGCAAAACGCCTCTAATTTGGTATGTTGCTGTAATTTTCTCTTATAAGCTAATGAAGTGTAGTAGGTAAATTCTACATGTCGTAGGTTTTGTCAACCCTGACTACTTTTAGTAGTTAATGCTAGTTTGAGAGTTTAAACTATTGGACAACATACTTTAGACTACTAAGATAGGTAGTGGACTCTTTTATTAGGGAAGGGAAGAAGGGGCCTAAGCATGGCAGATGACTTACGCTTGAGCGGAAAAGGAAAGTGAGACCTTGCCTCTTTCTCCAGGCCTATTTGGACATACGGATCCCCCGGAAGATCAAGTTTATGAGCCGTGTGATAGGAAACTTCCCGCACTGTTCAAACTATACCCGACAGGACAATCCTTTCTTTGTCACAAGCAGGGCGGACCCAGAACTCTAAGTCACCTTATGCACAAATTTTCTTTTAATAGAGTATAAAGGAGATCCACATAAAATGTATGATTTCACTAAAGACTAATATTTCATTTTGACATATTAGTGGTCTAATTTAAAATAAGACATTTATTTATTTGACACAAAATTTCGTGAAAGGTTCTGATAAATCTAGATTTTTAACGAAAAATTATATTCGGCAGCAAACATCAATTGGGTTTTTCATGGACCCCGATAACCCCTAGGTCAGCCCCTGGACTCCAATGTTTCCAGTGAATTACCATTGTTTGTTGTAAATAAGCGAGCATTTAACTTGAGATAGTTGTAATTTTGTCACTGAAGTTCGATGCTCTATATTCGCCGAGGTAATGTGACAACATAATTAGAACCGAACTTTAATAACAGAAGCGTGATCCTTGACAACTTTTTGATTGGCCTGAATGTGTTTCTAATAACATAAGCGTGTTTTTTATAGGTGAGAGCTGTCTTTATGAAAATAGAACGAACCTTCAAGGCAATGATGCTAATTCCACATTATGTGAAAAACATAGCCTTCCTTGTATTGCAATCCTTAAATACGAGATAGCAGGAAAGATATGATCCCACATAGTGGAAGTAAAACAGCTAGACCGTTTCGCACAATAATGAAGCCAAATACATCATATATAAGACAAAATTTGTCGTCTCTCCTTCGAAGAGCCTCCGATATGCCATGCTTAACACACACAACCCTATGGGACATGGACGTGTGAAGCATGAAAGACATATGGGAAGCCCTTGAGGGAGAGTTAACAACTTTTGCCTCAAGTAAACTCTATATCCATGCATGATAACTAGAATGGTTTGGTCAAGCCCATTTTATAGGTGGTGAGATCGGTGTCGATGAGGTTTGACCTTCTTGGGATGGACAAGTCTTTTGTGGATTTGTAGAATAAGGGCATCTTTAAACCATATCTTGGTGATTGTCATAAACCAATTGATACTCATTTTATTAAAAGAAATTCATTCCCCTTATACTTTTTAGTAACACATAGGAGTAACTCACTTTGTTTGTATAATTCAATAATTTTCTTTTCTTCTGTTCGATCAAGTTGTCTAAACTCATTTTTATACTTGTGGTTAATTTCAAGATTTTACCTCTTTCCCTTTCTTGTATATCATTCAAGAAACATTTTATTAGATAATATCATACAAAGTATATGTATTTCTTAGAAGAATATGTAACATATATACACATATTTAAGAAAAGATGCTTCGGATCCAAGTTAGCACCATGAGATCTTGGCATATAGCAAGTGTCATAAAGCCACATGTGTGTTATGACTTTGGCAAAAACACAACCTCTTCTTTAGGGTGAAGTCAACCCTAAACAAAGAAGCTAGGAATAAGAGCATCAAGGCATCAAACGCATACTGATCCTAATCTTCACATTTCAAAATTTCGAATCGAATCTTCATTGCATAAACACTTGGAAATTTCAAATGTCGATGGAAGAGGCATATCAAATTCGAACCATATTTTCAATCTAAAAACACCTATAAAGTCTTCAAAGAATAGGGAATATGGTCTGAAATGCATATTTTTTTCACATCCGAGTTAACTTCTTGCAAACTAGCTTTCCCTTCCATGTGTCGTTTAACTTGCTAGATCTTGTTTCGCCAAGTGACATCCAAGATAAGTAAAACATGCCCTATGCAAAATGATAATTTCATTCTCCCTTATCCATCCTAACTCAAAAAGAGAATGGTAATGAAATAAAGAATATAAAGAACTTGCATTAACTAACCATTTTGCTATAGTATGTGACTAAAGTTGAGATGCAATCACTCTTCTATCTCTTCTACTACTTTAATGAGAGCGTATGTAATAATGAAAAGTTAAGGTGCAGTAGAAATTTAAAGCTTATACATAACTGGAAAATCTAAAAATTATTGACATCCTGTAAGGTAATGAACAAATCAAAGACCAGACCAGACTAAGTGCCTCGAATAGCCACTACCCCCAATTGCAACCAAAACACCACAAACTTCCTAATTTTCATGGAAATTGCAGTCCAAAAACCCATTTTCAGTACACACTTCAATTCGAAGTCGAAACAAGAATCTAATACACTCACATTAACATCATGATATCCAAACAATTAAACTTAACCCGAACCCCATGACACGGCGTGCTTTATTATCATGTCAATTGAAGTTCGCCTTATTTTTTTTTACTAAAAACGCAAATATTGCAAATGAAGCTTGAAATTGTCAACAAAGGCAGTAGATGTCATCACCAAGTTCCAATATAATTTTACTATTTGCACTATTATTTGAATACCATTCTCGAACTTCCAGCAAACACAGAGATAAAATACTACAAAATGATCCGATTTATAATTTTAAAGTTATATGTAGGACATTACATGTGACATTATTAAGGGCATAAGTGACCCCAATGCATCAACACAACTCAGGTTTGCAAGGTATGTAAATAAAGTCATTCTACACAGGTTTCCCTTGCGAGTTGTACAAAAAGATTATCATGACTCGAACCACTGGCATTCTGGTTACAAAGATGTGGCATTTTCGCTCAAAGACTCATCTTAATGATCTAATGACAAAGACCGGCAGCCTCCCTTACAAAGGAGTGGCGTTTATGCTTTAAGATTCATCCATATAGCACACGTGTAGGGATAGACTTCGATGTTACAGGGCGTCATTAGTATATAGAAACATACAGAAACATATATTTTTACCAGCGTTCTCTTGGCTTTCCGTCTGGGAATACAGGGTCAAGAACTTTCTCCTCATCCGGTTTCGCTTGTTTGCTTTGGCTCTTCACACTTTCATCGTCTTCATCGAAATCAGGAGGCATGTCCATCATGTCATCTCCGTCATCCTCATGGTCATCATCTTTCAATGTCATCCTCATAATCATCACCCATTTCGGCCACTAACTACATCATCAAGATCCCAGTAAATCCTCTTCATCTCTGATCATCACCATCGAATCAGTTTTAAGCCACCGCCCTCTGAAACGAGGAACAGAAACCAGCGCACGAAGCTTCTCTTTAATAAGAAGCAGCCGATTCTTATCAACCAATTGTGAATCACGATACGCATCTCTAAGAAAAACAGAATCCCTATCTCCTTTAAGAGACACATAAAACATATGGTGTCTTTTTCTCATCCAACTGACAGAAAGAAATGCAAAATATCTCCAAATGTCATTAAGAATGATCCATTAACGTCTCTTTCTAACCGTGGAACTTAATCATTTTGTGCTGCATGCTTCTCTTTTCAGCGAACCAGAGCCTTGCTTAATTCAGAAATCGAATATCAAATGCAGGCATATCCCTAAACGCCCGTCTCATTTCACCTTTCGTAAGTGGAGACCCTCGGCAACCTCACTCTATTAAACTTCATCGGTCTGTCAATAATCAAATCCCTCTTTTCGCTCTGTGTGCTAACTTATCCTCTTCCTCAAGCTCAGCAAACGAAACGGCAAGTTCATTATCCCAGTGAGTCAACTCCAACGCGGGCCCTCTCTCCGTCCTCACAACCTTAAAATACTGCGGATACCTTTCACAAATCGTATCACGAAACTCCAAAGGAAGTCCTAAATCATTCTTCAAATGCGCTATCTTTTCCACAAGTATCCTTTTCTCCAACGACATCATCAACAACTTCCTTATCTTAACAACTAACAAATCCTCCATCTCATTTCTAACCTTCATTTCCTCAAAATACAGCTTTTCCGCCTCGGCCGTCAACTTAAACTTAAGCGAAAACGCCCCTTCTTCCTCAATCTCAAAAACACCCGGAAACTTCCTCAGCAACGCGATAAACCTTCTACGCTTTTGCAACCCTAACGCGCGCCTAAACCTACCTAAATCCCTCAGCTGCATAACTCTATCGGGTTGACTCAACAATATCTTCCTAATCTTTATAACTAGTTTCAACTTCTTATCTCTTTGTATCACATTATCAAAAGGAAGCTCTTTCCTCCGTTTCACTATCGCCCGAATCGGCGTAACTCCAACATTAGTACTTTTCCTAAATTCACCCCCAAATTTCAATTTTAAATCATTTCCTAAAAAGGGTGTTGTTTTTTTATATAATTGTGAACTGGGTTGTTGAGACAAAGATGTTTTGTGTGATATAAAGAAAGGTAAAGTGGCGAGTGACGACGTCATTTTTTTGGGTCAGAATTTGAATGAAGTTGAGTTCAGTTAAAGATGATATTCAACATGAAGGTGTGTAATAATCATTGAAAATCAACACATTCAGATATTATAAAAATGAAAATAGATATAAAATTGAAGAAAAATGGACTTACAGTGTATGTATGGTTTTAGGATTAGGGTTTATGGAATATGAAAATTTTTTTGGGGTTTATGTGATAGAGCTAGAGTTATCTTCAGATTTTTGGGTTTATTATCTAGAGAAAGTTCTATATTGGGCAAGTTAAGACCTTGTACTTAGGACACTTCTACACATGGTCCCTTATTTATGGATAGATAATAAGGTGGGATGGTACTTGAAACTTGAAAGATGAGTTAGTTGGAAGCATTCTTTTTAAAATCGAACCGGACATTGAACTGATTTTTTGAATGGTTTTTAGTTCTCCTCGGTTCAATTGGTTTTTCTGATCCAATTCAGCTCAACAGGCCGGTTTTAACCAACCGCTTCTTGATTTAACCGATACGATCGGGTTTTCAAAGCACTAGTTGGAAGGTCGAAGTAAAATCTGACAATAGTACTTATAAAATCACAACATAACAGGACAATGAGGTTTTGCAATAGATTTAGTCGAGAATCATTTTTGTTGTGTATTTCGGTTTCTTCCCATAGAATCTAAATTAAAATTTATACAGGTAAATATACATTTAATTACTTGTAATTTTTTTTTTTCTTTTCTCATTATTCATACACTAAATCATAGCTATAATCCAAACCCGTATACAAAAGAATCTCACCCGTTTTTCTTATGCTTTATGTATTGATGGAATAAGATCGAGGATATGGAATGAGCCAGAGGCATGGACCCGACATTTGTGATTACCATGATACATAACGTAGATACCTTTAAGATGATAAATGACTTGTTAAGTTCGCGAAAAGTAAGGCAGTGTCTTCTTTTTAGATGGTGTTTGTTTTTTAACAGGCTCTGAATCTGAACCGTACATCTGAATCTGAATCCGAGGCGTAAATTTCTGAATCTGACCGCATCTGAATGAGAAAAAAAACTCATGTTTGAACCGCACATTTGCTTGCTCGTACTAATTTTTTTTTTGCTATTTTTGTGTCAACAAGAGGCAACAAAAGACATTAAGACACCCCTCTCAAGTCTAGACCATTAAGATCTTACTGCCTCTGACCGCGTCTGAACCAGAAAAAAAAAAAAAAAAAAAAACGATCTGAACGGCCAAAATGTCTGACCACATTTGAACGGTTCAAATTCAAAGGCTGTTAAGAGCCTCTTTCTAAAAAAACAAACACAGCTTAAACTTAGTTCCCTTTATATAGTAGGTGTAAAAATGTTTAAGGAGAAAAAAAGTTTTATTTGTTTATACTTCTCAATAAGTAATGCTTAACTAATAGATGACTCAACGAGAAAACCCTGATCTCCATGACTTTGTGTTTTAAGATATTATTTTAAATTAAGCACAAAACAAACAAGTTCTTACATAACTTAATGAATTATTAAGTTTTTTTAGTGATCTAAAAGGCATTATGGCATTAAGATTTCTACAGTTTAGCTAAGGCTTAGCTTAATACCCCACTACTAATCAAGTAAATTTCAGACACCACTTAGAGTATGTTTGACGAAAATAACAGTAACGGGAAACGGTGGCGACAAAGAGTAGCATAAAGCAGTGGCTATTTGTTTTAAGAAAGTGTTTTGTAGAATACCTGTATGACTATAATTACTATGTGAAAACGCTATGTTAATACAAATATCGTAATTAAACGTTATTTATATTTTTGATCTTTACCTAAGTTTTGTTAACGACAAAAGTAAATTTAATTTGTATAAAAGCTTAAAGCTTGTCAAGTTTAATAGATATTAAAACAAGCTTTTTCAAACAATATATTCATCATTCAAGCATTTACATTTATGATTAGTAACATCTTGATATAACTCTAATCATTATGTATGATAGTAGTTTTTAGAATGTGTTAGGTTCTTAAAACCAAACACTACTTAAGTACTTGCATATCTCTAAAAATAGAAATACAACATATGACATCATGTGATGCATCATGGAAATCATTGGAAGATTTCATTAGATATTTTGTGTGGATTTGTACTCTTCATATCTTGCACAATCTCACTTAGATAGAGTTGACTTTAGCAAAGATTTTATATCTTGACTGTCAGCGGCGGTACAAATTGGTACACGGGCGGAACCCTTTTAAGGGGTCCGCGGTCCGTGGACGCTCCTGTCCATTTTGGCTATAAATAGCAATGCCAAGCCAAGTAGTTTTTCATCCTTTCTAACATACTCTCATACATATCTTTCTCTAACCTTTCTAACTCAGTTTCATATCATATTAGTGATCTCTTTTGTAGCAAAGAAGATCAAGTCACATTCAAGCTTCAAACGAGAAGTTGGAAGTCTTGTTTGTTTAGTGTTGTATGATCTTGTGTTGATTCATACTTCATTGTTGTATTCAACCATCATAATCTTG
This sequence comes from Chrysanthemum makinoi, assembly GCA_910596185.1. Lineage (NCBI taxonomy): Eukaryota > Viridiplantae > Streptophyta > Magnoliopsida > Asterales > Asteraceae > Chrysanthemum > Chrysanthemum makinoi. The sequence goes on from OU343217.1 coordinate 135,864,756, forward strand.
TGAGTGTGAGTGGTTAGTATTTTAGTCCTCAAAATACGTTGTGTGTGGGAGTGGTTGTACCCTTGGAAAGAACTCGACATCTAGCTTAGTGTCGGAAATAGTGTAAAGGTTTTCTCCGCCGGTGAAAGGAGCTTGTTAACTAGTGAAGTTAAACTCTCGAGTGTGAGACTCGAGGAGTGGAGTAGGGCAAGGAAAAAGAGTCCTTGTAGACCGAACCACTATAAACAACTTGTTGTGGTTTGATCATTTCTTTCCTTATTTACTCCTTACATATTGCTTGCATATTTCATTAGCATATCTAAGATCAATATTAATTGATCTTTACAATAAGTTTCAAAACAAAGTTTTTAATTGGTAAACTATTCAACCCCCCTTCTAGTTTTCTACAATTGGTACCAGAGCCTCGTTGCTCAAGAATTTCTAAAATAACTTGTATTTTATAAACTTGAAACGATCCATGGATTCTGAAAACTTTAAAGAAGGGCAATCTATACAAAGACCACCACTCTATGAAACCAATGGATTTATCTATTGGAAAAAAACCGTTTTGACATATGTAAAATCAAAAGATATAGATCTTTGGTTTATTATTGTTAAAGGGATTTTAGTTCTACAACAAAGGATATTTCCGTTGATGAACAAAAGAAACTAGTTGCTAAAAATAATGAAGCTAAAATGATGCTTTATAATGCTTTACCTAGAAAAGAATATGAAAGAATTTTTATGTGTGAAACCGCCAAAGATATTTGGGAATCTTTAATTGTTACACATCAAGGTAATTCACAAGTAAAGGATAACAAAATTGATCTTCTTGTTCAACAATATGAACAATTTGTTATTCCTGAATTATTACATATGGACTTGTTTGGACCATCCGCTATAAGAAGCTATGGAGGCAACTTATATACTTTGGTCATAGTAGATGATTACTCAAGGTTTACTTGGACGTTGTTTTTGAAAACCAAAAATGAAGCTTTTGATAAATTTGAAATACTTAGCAAGAAAATTCAAAATCTTCTAGGTGTCAAAATCGTGTCGATCCGAACGGATCATGGTCGTGAATTTGACAACGAAACTCAAGTTGGAAACTTTTGTGATACAAATGGTATAACACATAACTTTTCCGCTCCACGAACACCTCAATCTAATGGAGTAGTAGAACGTAAAAATAGAACAATTCAAGAAATGAGTAGAACAATGCTTAATGAACAAAACATTCCTCAAAAGTTTTGGTGTAATGCCGTTGACACTTCTACATATATTTTGAATAGAGTCTTAATACGCCCTTTCTTAAACAAAACACCATATGAACTCTATAAAGGTAAAAAGCCAACGGTAGGATATTTTAGAGTCTTTGGTTATAAATGCTTTATTCTTAATACTAAGGATTATCTCACCAAGTTTGACCCAAAGTCTTATGAAGGTGTATTTCTTGGTTACTCTCAAACTAGTAAAGCTTACATTGTCCTAAACAAAGAAACAATGATAGTCGAGGAATCGTTGAACATAACATTCGACGAAAGTCCACCTCCCTCTAAGACATCACCTTTGGTAGATGATGACTTAGTTGAAAGTCAAATGATAGAAGGTCAAGAAATAATTAATAATAACAAGGAAGATGAACCATTAAATAAAGAAATTGCCAACATCAAAGAATCTAAAAGTCATCCTTTAGAAAAAGTCATAGGACAACTTAATCAAAGAACCTTAAGGCCACAAGCCCAAAATCAAAGTAATTATTTTTGTTTTGTATCCACCATTGAACCAAAAACCATTAATGAAGAAATAAAAGATGAATCATGGGTTATTGCCATGCAAGAAGAATTAAACCAATTCGTTAGAAATGATGTTTGGAAATTAGTTCCAAAACCTAAAGATAAAACTATAATTGGAAACAAATGGGTTTCAAATAAAAAGGATGAAAATGGGATAGTATCTAGAAACAAAGCTAGGCTTGTAGCGCAAGGTTATAATCAACAAGAGGGGATTGATTATGATGAAACTTATGCACCGGTAGCTAGGCGTGAGTCTATTAGAATATTGCTTGCTTATGCATGTGCCTATGATTTTAAATTATTTCAAATGGATGTTAAAAGTGCTTTTCTTAATGGGTTTATTAACGAAGAAGTGTATGTTGCGCAACCTCCCGGTTTCACCGACTTTGAGAAACCACATCATGTCTTCAAACTCAAGAAAGCATTGTATGGTCTTAAGCAAGCACCAAAAGCTTGGTACGAACGACTTAAGACTTTCCTTATTGATAACAAATATACTATGGGATTAGTAGATAATACTCTTTTTACCAAGAAAAATGAATCACATATTATCATTGTTCAAATATACGTTGATGACATTATATTCGGATCAACTTGTCAAGAATTATGTGATGATTTCTCTAAAATCATGCACGACGAGTTTGAAATGAGTATGAGGGGTGAGTTAAATTTCTTTCTAGGACTTCAAATAAAACAACTAGAAGATGGCATATTCTTTAACCAATCTAAATATATAAAAGACATGCTTAGGAAATTTGGTCTTGAAGATTCCAAACCAACTAAGACACCCATGTCCTCGGACACTAAACTCACCAAGGACGAAGAAGGTGAATCCGTAGATAACACTAAATATAGAGGAATGATTGGTAGCTTACTCTATCTTACGGCTAGTAGACCCGACATTATGTTTAGTGTTTGTCTATGTGCTCGCTTTCAAGAAAACCAAAAGGCATCACACTTAGAAGCCTTAAAAAGTATTTTTAGATACATTAAGGGAACAACGTGTTTAGGATTATGGTATCCCAAAGGAACGGTTATAGAAACCATAGTGTATGCCGACTCGGATCATGCCGTTGATTATGTTGATAGAAAAAGTACAAGTGGTATTTGCACTTTTGTTGGACATTGTCTCCCCTCATGGTTTGCAAAGAAACAAACGGCATTAGCCATCTAACCCTGAAGCCGAGCACGTCTCACCGAAAAAGCATGTCAACAAGCTTTGGATGAAGCAAGCTCTAGTAGATACGAATTCATCTCAACGACATTGTGATACTTTGCGACAACAAAGGAGCCATCGATCTCAGCAAGAATCCCGTTCAACATGCTCGTACTAAGCATATTGAAATCCGTCATCACTTTCTTCGCGACAATGTTCAAAAGGAAACATTTCAATCGAGAAAGTATCCTCCGAAGACAACATTGCCGACATCTTAACTAAGCCTCTTAAACGAGAACCTTTTAATCTTGTTAGACTTGGTTTAGGGTTAATGGAACCAAACATGTAGGATAAACATAGCCCAAAACATTAGAATAGTCAAAACTAAAACAAATTTGTCTTGTACTGATACTGGAGCCACGGCAACAACGACAACAAAGACGGAACCAAATTTTTGGTGCCTTCTGGTCCGTGGTGTCTACAGAAGCAAAACTGCTATATACAAATCATCCTCTTCCTCAAAACCCACTTTACCAAAACGTGTAAAACTTAAACCAAGCTCATTATTGTCATCTTCCCACTCACTAATCACTGAAGATAACATCATTGTAAGTATCCTAACTGATTCGTTGTGAAGTGAGTGGTGAAAAACACAATATCAACGTATATCAAAATAACCGTAAAATCCGACAAATCAACCCTTTAGGAAAAAGGTCAACGTGCCCAAACCTCACGGGTGTGATAAAAGTGATACCGGAAAAGTGATTTCCCCGGGTCGTGTCCCAACGAGGTGTGAATGGAAGGATTCGTTGAGTTTCGTGATTTGAACTTGAATTGGTTTTTTAAATGATTTTGGATTTGATTAGCAATTCTACAAATTAAGTTACGGAAAGTAATTAAGGCAAGGGAACCCTAATAAACTACAAACTAATATACTAAGCCTAAGAAATGATTAAAACGAAGCTACACTAAGTCCTAGGGTGCAAAAACGTAAAACGTAAAAACCAAGGAGAAACAACCCGAGCATAAAGTAAAAGTTTTGCAAATTAAGGGCTACGGGGTGAAATCAATTTTTCTACGTTCTAATTGACTAAAAATAATTTTAGAAAAAGACCGGGTATTTTTTTTGACTTTTAAATTATTTATTACGAATTGAAAACGATTTTACACTAATTAATTGATTAAAAATAGTAAACTAATTAATAAAAATGTGGAAAAATCACATAAAGTCCTCTTAATGCTACTGACCCTAGGAAAATTTAAAAATCTGGAAGTTGCTTTGGAAATAAGCTCAAAATAAGCCAAAGTTGGCTTATAAGCAAAACTGCCTAAGTGTCTTTAAGTAATTTGTTTGTGTAAGATTCAACGAGACAAGACCCAAGGGCGCAATGGTTATGAGGTGTTGTGTTGAGGCTTTAATAGGCAAGAGGTCAGGGGTTCGAATCCCACCTCTTGCTTATTTTTGAAAACTTTATTATTTTCTTTTTCAGCTTTTGGGGACTTGAAATCACAATCAAAATAAGCTTTTTAATGAAAATCTTTTAGCAAAATAGCTTCAAAATAAGCAGTTTGAACTGCTTATTTCCAACAGTTACCAAATTACAAAACAACTCTACTTTTTTTTTCTTCTTCTTTTTGACAGATTTCAAACCACACACACCCTTTTTTGATTTGAGTTCAAACAAAGCAACCATCCAAACATCATTTTGAAAATTTTTTGAACATGAGTAGGCATACACAACATAGAATCAGCACCAAGTAAACAAGCATAACTAGAAGTAAAGGATCCTAACTGAGATAAGCTAACAGATAAGTGGGAAAACAGTTGGCATAGAACTTAAACTAAGGAGGTCCTAAGTTAGAAAAGGAAAATAAGCTATCAAGAGGCACCTAATAAGCTGATATCTAGACTAATCTACACTAGGCTATACCACCTAAATACACAAAATTAACTAATAAGAAGGGTGTCAAATCTAGATAAGCTAGAAGGAGAACTATGGGTGTGAACCTGTGCACTGTGTTGCAGGCGCAAACGCCCTGGGGTACCTGTTGAAGCTTATTTATAAGCTGAGAAACATGCTTCCAAGTCAAAGACAAAGCCTGCACAGCACGTAAGCTAGCATAGATGTTAGAAATGACAATCAAAGATCCAGAAGAACTGTTTACTTTTAATATCAAGCTGAGATCACTTGGTTTTAACCATTTTGCTCTGTGCACGAGGACAAAAAAAAATGAAATGGGACAAATTTGGATCTCAAATTAAACTAAGCTAGAGAAATCTTTGGTGATTAAAATCGAAACCAGAGTGAGAGTTTGGGATGCAGGGGCTTAATAACAACCAAATTAACACAATTTCAATTTCAAATGAACCAGAAAATTGACCAGAACAGCAGCATAAGCTGCTGTCCTGTACAATTAATAAAGACAGGAAGACACATTTTTTTACTTGATTTCAACAGAACCTTTTCAAAACAAAATGCACTAGTGTATCTTGACTAATTATATCAAAGGGAATATGACTTCAAAAGTCAAACGGGTAAAAATGCTATTTTGACCACTTTTCTTGTTTTGACCAAAACTCTCTAAAACATGATTCCAAAACAGAACTTAAGAATTACTTTGACAAAAGCTGAAATGCACCTTAGTTCAAACTAATTTGGAGATTTAGATCTACTAATCAATGCATAAAAAAAATTTCTTTCATTAATTAAAAGACAACATTACATTAAAAAAAAAAAAAAAAAAACATAAAATGAATTTTAAAATCTAGAAAAAGGTGCCTTATAGAATGGCTACATGTTCCTATTTATACTACTACTAAGGTACTTGGGTCTTCCATTCTTGTGCTTGTTTTGTGAGAGCAGTCAAGCAAAAATCCATCCTTTGTGCTTTCTTGAGTCAATCTTGGCCATCCAATAGAGTTAGGTACATAAGAGCAAGAATCTGAGCCCTCCATTGGTACTTTTGAACACGGATTGCCATGTGGCATTTTGGGGAAGAGGGGAAAAAGATAGTGGGATTGGGATTAGAGGTTAACCGATAATAGAGATGAAGGGAGGTTTGGGTAAAGGTGCAGCTGGGTAAAAGGTTGAAGAGGGTTGAGTGTTTGGATGGTGGGATTATCTGGGAAGCAAGAGAAAAGGTATCTAGGGTTCTGGGTTATGGTGTTTGGGCGGAAGTGGAGAAGACAGGGGGAGTATTAGGTTTATTAATAATCATGGGTAACAGGTTTGGGTGGGTATGGATCGGGTAAAAGCTTGGATATTGGGCCAATGGATTGTTATTGGGTGAGATATACTTGGACTAGGATAAGTTTTGAATCCAAGGCAAACATAGGGACCAAATCTGCCAAAACTGAAAATTCAGGGACCAATCAAGTAACTTCTAAAAAGTGATCCAAGGGTCAAACTTGTGAATCTCAAATAAGTTGAGGACCATTTTTGCCAATTGTGAAATTCCAAGGACTAAACTTGACAATTTTAAAAATTCAGGGATCAAAACTGTAATTCTCAAACTTTTGAAATTTTTCACCAAAGGACTAATTATGACAACTTATGATTTTCAAAAGGACCTTTGGTGACTTTTCTTTTTAAAATACGTGCTCAAGGACTATTTCTGTCAATTTTTGAAAATCGGGGACTGAAACTGCCAATTATGCAAACTTTGTTCGTTTTTCATTTGTTTCTGATAATTTTGCATCTCAAACACATATAAAACACACTTTGAGATATTTTCATATTTTGATGCATTTCGGAGTGTTTTTAGATGTTTTGCAGCTCAGATTTGACCTAAAATGATGAGTGAATAAGCACTCATCAAATACCCACACTAAAAACATTGCTAGTCCCTAGCAATCTTTTGAGAAAACTTAATGGATTTGAGTCTCTTTACCAAAAGCCATTACTTCTGGAGTAGCCAAATGTTTTAGTTCAAGAACTATGGTACACTGATAACCATGTGATTGTGAGCAAACCACCAGCTTCCAACGGATTTGATTTGTCTTACCGAAGCCGTTTGCTCGGACTAGCCACTCTTAGATAAATTATCAATATTTCTTTGGTGAGAGTTACCGATGAGTGTGTAATACTCATCATTTTTAGTCAAATCTGAACCGCAAACGTTTTAAAAATGCTCGAAATGCATCAAAACACTGAAAATATTCCAAAAGTGCATTTTATATGTTTCAGATGCAAAATGTTCAAAATCAGATGAAAAACGAGCAAAGTTTGCATAATTGGCAGTTTCAGTCCCCGACTTTCTTAAAATGGCAAAATCAGTCCCTAGGCATTTATTTTAAAAGAAAAGTCACCAGAGGTCCTTTGGGAAATCATATAATTATCATATTTAGTTTCCTTGGTGAAAAATCTAAAAGTTTTTGAGGAAGAAATTACGTTTTGGTCCTCGAATTTTTTTAAAATGGTCAAATTAATCCTTGGAAGTTAAAATGGCAAATCTGGATCCTTGGATTATTGAGATGGCAAGATAGGCCCTTGGATCATAAATTCAGAAAGTACATGTTTGGTCCCTGGAAATTCGAGTTTTACACATTGGGTCCTTGTATTATTAATTCCACAAACCAACCGGACCTAGTATAATCCCAAGCCCAAACATAAAACCTTGGCCCATCTTTTACCCGGTCCAGTATATCCAACCCGAACCCATTACCCAATGTTTAAACAAAACAAAACCCGACCCCTATAAACCTGTCTTCCCCGACATTTTGGTTGCAACCCCCTCCTCAGCCACCAATATCCACCCTACTCCAACCTTTGTCTCCCCCCTCCTCATACCCTTCAAATGCATAAATGCATCCTTGTCCTGTCTTGTGATATCAAAACCAAGAATTGGCGCCAAAACCATCAAACGGCCAAGATTGTTCTAAATCCATCCAAGGGTTGAGATTAATGTTGGGAAATGATCAGAGTGGTGAGAGAAGCAGATGGGAGTATAAAAAGACCAAGGAGGAAGGCAAATAGAGAGTAGTTAGTTAATTTATCTAAAATGTATGTCGTTTTTTAGCTCATCTTGTCTTAACTAGTTTCCATTTGTATTTTCAAGCTTATTTGTATTAAACAAAGGTGTTTCAATGTATTGCAATTATTATCGAGTTTCAATTTAAGCTTTTGTTCACAATTCATATTTTATCACAAATGTTGCAATTTTCCATATTAAAATCTGTTGTTAAAGCTTCAAAAAGCTTATTTATAAGCTCAAACAAGCTCAAACTAGCTTATCATAGCTTTTTGTGAGTTCACTGTTAAGTTTCAAGCAATTTAGAAATCTGGTCAACTAAAGTAAAACTTGGAGCAAAATTGGTATGGAATGGATCATGGGTGAAGCAGAGCTAGATTTGGGTTGAATCAGAGTAGGTTAGAGGTGGGATTAGGGTAGTGTTCACTTGTTCACAGGATTCAAGCCATAGTGGCTTTGGACCAATTGTAAGTGCTATTTTCAAGTTTCTTGGGATAATCTGTTTTAGTAGTCTTAAGTAGTTAAAACCTGTTAGTTAATCTGTGTTTAGGTTAAGTAAATGTAATTTGATCATTTGTGCAAGCTTAATCGGTTTTATCCCATTTAATTGCAAATCAGTCCATAAAAGGGGTGTTTGGTTTATAGCTTAAACTGCCCTTAAGGCTTGTTAAGTGTATACTTCTTGATTGGTTCATGTTTGTTAGCTCTAAATAGACTCATATCTGTCAAAATAATGTGCCTGCAACTCTCAATAGTCAACATTCCATGAAATCTGTCTAAACTCTTAACTGTTGTGGATTTGGATTTGCAAAATCTTGATTTGTGTTTAGAAGTCATAAACATAGCTTGCACTAGTGTCATTACATCATATTACTTCATTATCAGTCCTAAAATTGGAATCAAAGTTCACTAAGTCAAATTTCTCAATGCTTAAAAGTCAAAATTGTGAAAAATCTGTTTTGGGTTCATCTGGGAAGATTTATCTTGAGTTCATCTTTGGGTCTTATCAAGTGAGACTTGGCATTTCATAAACTTCAACTGGTCTCCTTGCTTATTACATTTTGTTGCTTGATTTTTGTCAAATTTTATAAGCTTCAAAAAGCCTTGTGAATATGTGGTCTCATTTCCCCTGTGAAAAATGAGTCAGTACCAGGGACTGTGCAGTTCTTGTGGAACTTGCATCAAGCTCATCAGAGCTTATCTAGGGTTAATTTTTGGTTCATAAGTAGTTAGCCAGGTCTAGGTCAGGTTCCAACTTTTGTTTTTCATTTTCTAGTTTATTAGGTGGCTTATTTTAGGTTTGCAAGTAGACCCCTCAAACTGATTTTAAGCTCATAAGCTTTTATCCTCAAATATGTTGTAGTTGCATCTCAGGGTTAAGGCTTGTGTTCTTAGTGTCATTTGAGTTATTTTAGCATAACATAGCTTCTGTATCAGTTTGGTGTTTGTTGGTAGCTTAGTGCTTATTCTAAGTGCTTATTTTAAAGCACTTTACATAGCAGTTTGATTTTCTTGCATACAACCCCTGTTTTTATATTTTTCCTAGTTTCCTAATATTATTTTAGACTTTTCTTGAAATTTTCAGATTTTTCCAAATCAATTTACTATTTTTCTTAATTAAAATCAGTTTTTAATCATTTTTAATTAGCTTTAAATACAATTAATTAAGAAAAGCTTCAAAAAAATAATTTTTCATTTTTCTTAAGTTTAGATAAATATAAAAAGACAAAAAAATATTTTTCTAGATTTTTCTTAGTTAAATTTGTATTTTTAAGTAATTTAATTAGATTTTAATAGTTTTTAATTCCTAGAAAATAGAAAAATAGTCAGAAAAATATAAAAATAGTTTTGAAAAGTTTCTTTTGATATTTTAGATTTTTCTAAATCTTAATTTTATTTTTCTAGCTTTATTTCCTAATTTCTTGTATTTTAGATTAATAATTAATAGTTAAAAATAGTTTTTAATTAGATAATTAGTTATAAAAATAATTTTCTTTTTCTAAATATTTCCTTTTATCATGGGTTTGTAACAAATATCATTTTCATATTTTTAGGGATAATATTGACTTAGTTTCACTTTTTCATTCGTACGTCACGTAGTTTTTAATTTCAGTTTTATAAAACATAAAAACAAAAACATCATTTTAATTATAGTGATAGCGTTTATTTAATAGATTTTATATTTTTAATTTCCTTTAATTTGCATTTAAGCCGTTGTAATTTGTTGGCTTTTCCTTAGTTATAATCATAATTCAAATCCCTTCTTCGTTCAAATTTCTCGATCACTATTCGTAGGGTGATCCATTGCATAGCTCGCTGGGACATAACGACCCGGGGAAACACTATACTCCCCAGATCTTCATTGCATTCGTGCTTGAGCAGTTTTAAGCTGATTACGGTCTGCCATTCACAAGTGGCAGGCTTGAGTGATTTAGCTTGACTGTTTTGCACGCATCAAATTTTGGACGTGCGGGGAGCTGTGCTTGATCTATCTTCCGTTTAGCAGATTAGTTGTTTGAATACTCACTCATTTGTTTATATCATCCATCTCTGTCTATATATCCATATTTTCTTATAAAAAATCCAAAAACCCAAAACAGCCAAAAAGTATTAAAACACAAAAATATTTTTCCTTTTGTTTCTATATATGTATCAAATATAAAAAAAAAAAAATACAAAAAGATCGTCGTTTTTCTTTAATATAACAACTTAAAAGATTACCACCGCAAACCAAAGGCAGTGCACTACCTAACGGGGGGTGCGAACCATAATAAGTCCCGAACTAAAGATTTAAAACTTGCCTTTGTGTCCTTGTGATTGGTGTACCTTTTTCAAAGAAGCCATTCATATTGTGATTATTGGTTTAAGTTCACTGTTGTTTTGCCTCGATTTTATGTTAATTGATTTTGTTGTAATATATACTTGTCAGAACCAGAAAACCCAAAAAGATTCTTCTCACCCCATTTTTATAATTCATCTTCATAATTCCCATTTCTCTCCTTAACTCTGAGTCTGAGAGTTAACTCTAGTGCATGCGCACTCGTTCTTCTAGATCATTGAGTCCTTTGCGTGATCTTGCAGAAATTCCTAGACGACGTTCGTAGAGTGCTGCCAAATAGTCGAACCCGAGTGCGTTATTTCAAACAATAGGCGGAGAAACGTACTATGGCGGTAAATGTCAGGCACCCACCGAGGGTTATGGAGATGCCATCGTTTTACCAGTAATCAATTTTGATCACTTCGAATTGAAGACACACTTGATCCAACTTGTGTCTACAAATCAATTTCGCGGGTCTGATCGTGAAGACCCGTATGCACACATCCGTTGGTTTAACAAGTTGACTTCAACAATCAATTTCAAGGATGTACCACAAAAGGTAATCAAGTTGATGCTTTTCCCATTCTCACTTGAGGGGAAGCCCGGATTGGCTGGTTGGAAAAGAACCCCTCGATCCATCGAAACTTGGGAGGATCTTGTTCAAAAGTTTGTTAATTACTTCTTCCCTCCATCAAAGGACTAATCTTAAAATGAAATTTCTGGATTTCGTCAAAATTTCGATGAAAACTTTTGAGAGGCATGGGAGAGATTCAAAGATCTCCTCAGGAAATGCCCCCATCATGAATTCACGGGGCTTCAACAAGTCAATATCTTTTATAATGGGTTGAACTGTAACGATCAAGATTCCTTGAACGCATCCGCGGGTGGCAATATCTTGAATCGTAGACCTAAAGATGTGCTTGAAATTTGCGAGAGTAAATCAAAAGTTCCTATTTCTCGAAACAAAGTCAATGTTCTGAACACTCCTGCTTCTACATCCAGTAACTCTTCGAGTTAGCAGCTCGATAGCCGCTCTAACGGACATGATCCATTGTATGATAAAAGAGGTAAAGGAAATCAAAAGCGAAATTCATAAGCCGGAACAAATCAAAGCCATAAACAAGGTGTGTGAAATTTGTAGTGGTCCACACGCGTATTATGATTGTCAATCAACCGATGCTTCTTTACCAAGCTCCCGGGCTTCTGAAACCACAATCAATACCGACCACAAGTGATCCTCACTACGTTGCACCTAGCGGTATGACACCACCTGGTTTTCCTCCTGTGCAAAACCATGGCAATCAAAACCATGGCAATCAAAACCATGGCAATCAAAATCGCTTTGTTCCGAATCAAGGACACAACTTCAATAACTCTCAAAATTTCAATCAAAACCGGAACAATTTCAACCAACCATATCAAGCTCCTAATCATCAAAGTTATCAACAACCTCCTCAAGCTCCCATGCCAAATGACTTCATGAAAATGACTGAGGCAAACATGCGTTCAATGCAAACTCGATCAATAACATGAGAGTTGAGCTAAGAAGGAAATTGATACCACATTGTCCGGAGACAAATGAGTTAAAGAATATGATGAGCAGTTTCATGAACATGAATATGAACAAAGCTGCATCATCTTCTGGAGGACTCCAAGCCAATACAATTCCCAATCCAAATGCCGAGTGTTGAAAGCGTCACCACTAGTAGTGGTAAGACGCACAATGGACCTTTCGACTCCAATGCCCCCTCTCCTGTAGCATTGAGTCAAGTTACCAATGATACAAAGGACAAGGTGCAATTCTCAAGCCCACGAAGTACCGCACACGTCCCACCTTCGGTAGTCCAAGCTTCAAGTCCGGAACCCGAAGTTTCGAAGACAAATTCTGAGCCAGAAAACACTTCCATCCCGGCTCAAAAGTCTAGTCCGCTTCCTTACCCATCAAGAATGAATGATGAGAAGCTCAAAGACAAAAACAAGGAGCAAATGGAAAAATTTTTCCAAATCTTCAATGAGCTTCACTTTTGATATAAGCTTCGTTGATGCTCTCGTTCTAATGCCTAAATTTGCATCCACGCTTAAAGGCTTACTCACCAACAAAGATAAGTTGTCTGAGATGGCGAAAACTCCTCTAAATGAGCAATGCTCAGCAACCATTCTTAATAAGCTTCCCGAAAAGCTTGAAGACCCTGGCCGGTTTTTAATCCCGTGTGATTTCTTGGGGATGTTTCAATGCTCTGCCTTGGCCGATCTTGGCGCTAGCATTAACCTCATGCCACTCTCAAGTTATGGGAGAAACTGTCTCTTCCTAAACTTACATCCACTTGTATGACACTCGAGCTAGCAGACCGTACCAAAACTACTCCACTTGGGATAGCCGAAGATGTCGTGATGAAAGTGGGAAAGTTTCACTTTCCTACTGACTTTGTTGTAGTAGACTTCGATGCAGATCCTAGAGTTCCCTTCATCTTAGGGAGAGCTTTCTTAAGAACGAGTCGGTGCTGATTGATGTGTTTGCTGAGAGTGACCATAAGGGTGACAACGAAGAGCTCACGTTAAATATCAACCAGAACTCCAAACCTCGTACTAAACAGAGTGTTGCCACAATTGATCAAGATCTGAAGATTCCAAGAGCAACACTCTCAAACTTCACGGTTAAGAGGAGTTTTCAAAAACGTGCTGAGCTTAAAGCTTTGAAAATCAACCCTGGATCAAACAAATGGTTTGAAAGTTGTACCAGGGAAGTCAAGAGTGTTCTTGATGATGATGATGATCTAGAATCGGAGACTTCATCGAAAGTGGTGGAAATTGCTAGCTCTAAGAGCACACCACTTGTCCCACCTCCGAATCAGTTTGTGCATCGAGATTGTTAACTTGTGGATGAAACCAAATTCTCTCGTTCATCTGAGGTGGATGATGATGTTTGTGATCCAATGGGAAACATTCTTCCCGTTGATGAATGCTCAAAAATGATCCATCATCTTCTAGTCTTATTCCCGACTCTTCCATCCCTTCTCTCACTCATGATGAGGAAGATGACAACTTTTGGAATGAAGTTGATGCATTTCTTAGTGATGAGTCAATTCCAACGGGAATTGACAATACTTACTTTGATCCGGAGGGAGACATCCTTTTTCTGGAAAATCTGTTGATTGAAGAACCGTTTTCCACCCTCCCTCCCGGACATCTTATTGACAATCACCATATAAGCTTCAAGTTTAAGCTTTAAAATGTCAAAAATGGTGATTTGCTTCTTTCTGATGAGGAATGGACTTGCATTCTCATGTACGTCTTATTCATTCTTCACAGATGGTGTGGTCGCGCTTCTTTCTCTTTCGGAATGAGGACACCATCTTTGACCCCGGATATCATCCCTTATAGTTTTACTATTAACAATACCGCGGTTGTATCTCGTCGGTGTGGAACTTTCTGATGTTCATATGTTTATTAACACTGTGAACGAAAGTCCGATTGAGATTGGTTTTCCACGTTACTTTTCCCATGAACAAATGAATTCGGGGTCGAGTCAAGCTAGCGACTCGGGAATCAAAAACAAGAGACGCCATATGGGTTTTCACCCATATTTCTCGACTTTTCTTTCTACTTCTACCACCCTAGTGAGGGGGGGGGGGTTGCCCCACATGTTCTGTATATAAGTCTTCTCATAAAAAAAAAAAAAAAAAAAAAAAATCTTGCTAAATAATGGCCGTAATATTTCCCTTTTTCGTTCTTTGTTTCGCATAACGTACGGTGGGGTACTTTGAATATTGAGGGCAATATTCATTTCTAAGTGTGGGGGGGAATTCTCACGAATTTTATCATGTAATTATCCGCCTAATTCCCCCGTTTTTGGCCAATTTTTTTTTTTTTTGAGTAAGTGTTCTACACTTACTCAATTGGTTATCAGTCCGCCTTGTCTAATAAAACTAAAGGATTGGCTAATCCAGGAGCAAACGGCTCTTGGTAAAGATATCTCAAATACGTTGACGGCTTGCAATTTGCCCAAAATTGTATGGTATTCAGCTCACCATATCCTAAAAAGTGAAGAGTTGGCTAGCCCGCAAGTTTATGGCTTGTGGTAAAGGCAGTGGAAAAACCATAATTGGTAATCAGCTCACCAAAGATAATATTGATAATTTATCTAAGAGTTGGCTAGTCCAGAGCAAACGGCTTCTGGTAAAGACAAATC
>OU343217.1:135879764-135913724 GCA_910596185.1 Chrysanthemum makinoi
ATCACTCCGGCGTGAGGAAGTAAATCAGTTTAAAGGTTAATAGGAGAGTTAGGGTTTTAGATCCTACCTTTAATGAGGGATGTGTTAAGCTATATATCTGTAAATCCTTATTGTTCGTGTTCCCAACCCTTCGGCGTATCCCGCCTAAGTCCGGTTGGTAAACGATTATCTCCAAAGATAGAATATCCGATATCTTATTCCATAAATAACGCTTTGGGTTTACGGCCTCGTGGCCCAAACATTATCCCTTAGCGTAGGTTCGTCTGAACCGAAATTAGCGTCATTAGTCGGGTTCGTGACCGGATATGTAGCATTAGTAAATTTATTAACATGTATGTAAAGATATACATAAATTTCTATTTATGTAAAGATATATATAAATACATGTTAAGGTTTGAGATATAAGATAATTCCAAAACGGATTAAGATTCTCTTCGATCAACGATCATGTTATGAGTGGAAGCGAATAAGTGGGCTCTTGATTTCTATTAAAAGAAAAAGTTTTATGCATTTAACTTATTTGTAATTGGTAGTGTACATATCATGTTTGTGATTAACAAGAAAGAATCATACACACCAATATATATCTTACGGCATGAGCGCACAAATTTTTGTGTAACCAGAAGAGACAGGACCTTTGTGAAACAGTTCTTGTGTTTGATCTGAACTCTTCCTGATTTATACGAAACAACTTTACATCGTCTAAGGAATGATTCTTAAGAAAGAGTCACGATGAATCCAAATCAAATCCCGATTAATGTTGCCTATATCAAACTAAACATTTTCGATGAGCATAAAAAAGTTCACTGTAACACCAAAAGTAAAGAAATGAAAAAGTTTTAAACCATGTATTAATAGCTTTCATACATTAAGTTGTTGTTTGTTTATTAAGATGCTTTGATTATGAATATGATTCGATATATCTGAATTTGAATATGGTTGAAAATTATGAATTTGATTTTATCTTATCCCGAATAAGTGATTGAGAATCAATCTAATTCAAATAAAACTGCTTTTTTGTTGAATGTCTAAATATGTTAAACAATCAATTTTTAATTTAAATATAACAATTGCATTCACGCGAGAAATAAATAGTCAATTAAAAGTTTGAAGTACTTTAAACAAAACATTCAATTTCATGTGTATTTGACAAAAGAAAAACGTGTAGAGTTTAAATTGATTTTTTCAAAATGATTAATAGGAAACAATGTTAGGTTGAGATATGAATAAATCAAACCGTGCAATTTAAACTAAATAGGAATTGTCACATAATTATTATAATGTTATACATTATTTATATAACAAAAAATACATAATATTCTACTTAGTAATTTTAATACTGAAACACCAAGTTGAAACAAGATAAAAATAAAATGCAAAAAAGAACCTAAAATAAAATGATTATAACAAAAGAGAAAATAAAAATAAAAAGACATTAAAGATGTTAAGACACTTTTTTCACATATAGTTTAATAAAAATTGGTCAAAAAAAACAAACACGTGTCTTGGTTCAAACATCTATATTTGAAAAAACAAACGCAACCTTAAGTTATCTAGGATACGAATCGGGTCGGGTTTTAAACTTGGTGTGTGTCCAACTATCCATGAGTAATGACCCAAAGCCAACGATTCGGGTCAGGCTATTTTGTCTTTTTATTCAAAGGTGGGGCATAAGCATTGGCTATCGACGTTCGCAAACTTCCTATCTTCCTTCTTTAAAAGCAAGGTGCAGAAAGTGGTAAAAACAATATATATTCCACTTGTCTTGATTCTCCATCAAATCAACATAAAGCTTTTCTTAAGGTTATTTCAATAACTGAATATCATCATAACTCATCATTACATACAAATCAACTTACTATGGAACCAGCTTACTACATACGAAGACATCACAAGCATAACCCCAATAACCAACAGTGCATTTCTGTCGTTGTTAAACACATCAAAGCTCCTGTGGATATCGTAATATTTGCTCCTGTATTTATCTATGTTCTGTTTTTAAAACCTGGAATTATCATGCTAGGTTTTTAATGAAATTTTGTTGTGAGAAAAATAAAAAAGTTTTGTCCTGTCGTATAAAAATGTTCAAGTTCCGCCGCTACGAGTTAACTAACTTTTTTTTGTTCGTTTGTTTTGTTGTATAGGTTTGGTCATTAGTTAGGAGATTTGATCAACCACAAAAATACAAGCCTTTTGTGAGCCGGTGTACTATGCAAGCAGGAGACCTTAATATAGGTAGTGTTAGACAAGTGAATGTTAAGTCAGGGCTTCCGGCTACAACGAGTACGGAGCGGTTGGAGCTTCTTGATGATGATGAACACATCCTTGGTATCAAAATCGTTGATGGTGACCATAGGCTAAAGGTACGATTATTAGTTTTCGTCTTGTAAACTATGATTTTGAATGAATATTAATTAGTTAGTTACTATTTGAAATACCATTAATTGTTTTGTTTATCTTGTTTGTGTAGTAGAATACCTAACAAAAGGAATTTATGTAATTCAACATGTTTTAAGTGGAATATAGTTTGGTTAGCCTTTATAGTAGTTTCAATATATAGGTGATGTTGATAATTGGATCCTAACCCTAATGTTTTCGACATAGGCTAACTGGTTTTTGTTATTTTCATTTTTTCTTCTTTTCTGTTAGCTCACTTTGTCACGTTGTGAGCTTTTTCTTATTGCTCCTCTTCTCATGGAGCTTGTTTGCCTTTTTTTTTTTGCTTCGTTTTTTAATAAAGTGTTGTTTTTCCAAAAAAAATATATATAGGTGATGTTGATGAAAAAAGGAATAATAGTTGAAGTTAGTGTAAGGTAACAAGTGGTTTCATACTTGATAAATCATCTGACAGTGAACGTTGTCTGATATGTGCCTACTTGAGATGTATCACCACTTTAGTTTGTAGCCGGAAAGGAAAAATGGGTGGTAGTGAGGGAAAGGAAAGCGGCCAAAGAGGGCCTAATTTAACAACTTTCAAAGCTGTTTTTGTAACTTTTTTCACTTTCTTAACTCTGTCCATAATTTCGCAGAATTATTCTTCAATACTTACGGTTCATCCAGAGATAATAGAAGAAAGATCAGGAACATTAGTGATCGAGTCATTCGTGGTGGACATCCCCGATGGCAACACAAATGACGAGACGTGCTATTTTGTCAAGTCCCTAATAAACTGCAACCTAAATTCTCTTTCTGAAGTCTCGGAAAGGATGGCAGTGCAAGATCAGAGAGGTTAGAAAAACGTCCCCTTTCGTCACAGCCTCTCATTGGGATTAAACTTGCTTCTTTTCCATTTCTATGTTTTCCCGCATTGTATGTATAGGAGTCTTATTAAGAAGTAGTTAAAGTTTTCTAGCATCGTATAGATGTTATATATTTCAGTAGTAGCAGAAGCAACTCACTCTTTGCATCATCGTGTAGTCTTGTAGTTGTCACCAGTACTATCTGTTATAAATAATATAGGTTCGTGCTATATGCAAAATTTATACTAGTTGTTTTTCCTTCAAACCTGCTTTACACGAATCGCCTTGATGGTGCAGTTTGCCATGGTTTGGCGTTCACTGTATCTCTTAATTGTTGATCACAAACGAGCAAATTTCGTATAGCAACCTAGTTTAATTTCTTCGGTTATTGAGGAAAGACATTTTTTTAGGCATCCCAATCATTTTTCGTAAAGAGAAATGATTTGCAAGCCTAAACTCATGTCTAACTTTATGCTTAAAGTTGACTGTCACTCTTTTATTGGTTGTAACTGAGGGACGCACTTCATCATAAACTGATGAGATAATTGCACATACTTTTAGGCACAAAAATTATGCATGAGTTTAGGCTTCCCAATCATTTTTCTATCGTAAATTAACAAGTTACCGCTAACTCTTTCTATTTTAGGCAACAAACTCGAATTGCATTACTCTTCCAACACTAGTTAAACATCAAATTACTTCGAATTCAAATGGATTACTCCATCCGTCACAAATTATAAGTCAATTTTTTATTTTTCAAAGTCTTTTTCTTCATTTTCACCAATTAATTCGGTTATTATATAATACTTGATGAAAATATCAAAGATAAAATGCATTTAAATCACATATCCATTTATATATTTACAGACTATATATTAAAAGAGTTGGTATAAAATGACTGAAAAATCGAAAATTCTCTATATTTCGAGACAGGAAGAATGTAGCTATAGTTATTAGATGAATTGCATATATGATTTAAACATTTACGTACTTTTGGTAGATGTTGATATTAGATATAGACTATATTGTCATGTGGTGTATTTATGGAATCTTAATTTGTTCAATCATATAGCATATGCTTCTTAACCTAATACTGAACTTCCTAGAAAAAAAAATCACATGATTATATTAAAAGGTTAGGTTTGACAATCAAACCTAAAAATACATATTTGGTCATCAAAGTCGTATGCTTTTTTAATGTCGACAAGTTTCTTGTTAGATATGACGCATGGTAAATGTCAATATTGCGTCATGATGCAATACCCAATTAGCACTAGAAGCCACCGACTTTTGTTTTCGTGTTTAAGTGGAACTTGAGTGTACTTCATTTATAGAAAATGGAGATAAGTTTAGTTTGTGTTTTATAACCTTTTGACCATGTAAAAAAGTTATCTGGACTTGTTATGTATGTAAAATTTGTTTAGGGTGAACAAACACTTGTCATATAACATACGTGACGATATCAAAACAAAAGTTTTCTTTTAATTTATAATAATGATTTCCACCATCAATTAACAAATGAGTAAGTGGTAAAGCCTAAAATTTTCCACTATATCAAAGTTCTTGATGTAGACTTCGGTGGAGTTCTTTTTGCTATACTTTATCAAGAAGAACATGCACATATTGTTGGTGGATGGTGGGTGGTCATAATGAGCATATCGAAACAAACACATTCAAAGCATGTAGATGTAAAAAGTACCTCCAACAAGTGGGCTACCAATAACATAAACCTCTGTTATTGATACCCTCAACTCTGAATGTATTTTTTACATCATTCATCTTTTGGTCTACTGTTGATTATAGTATTACATAATTTTTTATTAGTTTATGTTTTTTATTTTTGTCAGTTTAATACTTTGAATTATTAAAATTTTATATTTTTTGTTATGTACTTTCAATTTTATAATTTTTAATATAAACCTAATAATAATAATAATAATATCAGAAAAATGAAAGGGAGATATCACTTATAGAAAACTGGTCCAAATAACTTAACCCATAAACAAATTCTTCTATTATACTAAAAAGCATACAAGTTACTGTAGCAAGCAAACCAAACATAAGTTATGTAACCGGCATTAACCAAACTAAAACAACGAGAGAAACTTCTCGAGTTTTAAGTAAGCTAAAGGAATCAAACATTAAATTCAAAGTTTCACAACTTGGCAAAACAGTCCCCGAGGTTTAAGTGCTACAAAGTAAGTCCAACATTAAATGCAAAGTTTCACAACTTAGCAAAAATAGTCCCTAAGGTTTAAGTGTCCAGCAAAGTAAGTCCTTTAAGCTCAATATCACAACGTCGGGTTTCCACATTTTTATTCTAAAATCGATACACTAATAATATTACTCGGTTTCACAAAATGTATTTATAGCATATATAGGAAGGGTCCCTCTAAATAAACATATCTACAGAATGCCCCGAGAATACGGCAGCAAGATTCCTGTAGTCACATGAATATTGTGACTAAAGTAATTTTTTTTAACAATTTATTTACGTATTTTAATTCCAGTGAACTACGTATTTTAATTTATTACATTTTTATATAATAAATGTACGAATTTCATGTCGAATACTTTAACTCTTTAACCGTTGACAATGTTTTTTATTTATACAATTGTAATAATAAATAATTTAGTAAACAACGTTTTTTCGTTGTTTAAAATGACTACATGATTTATATAAAGTTAAGCTTTATGGATATGGTGTTTAAAAAATATGTAAAATCAAAACACCAAACAGACTTGCTCAATCTAAAACCGCAAAAACGATCATTAATAAATCGAAACAGGCTTGTA
Source organism: Chrysanthemum makinoi (assembly GCA_910596185.1). Lineage (NCBI taxonomy): Eukaryota > Viridiplantae > Streptophyta > Magnoliopsida > Asterales > Asteraceae > Chrysanthemum > Chrysanthemum makinoi. Next base: position 135,885,800 of record OU343217.1, read on the forward strand.
GCTTTTAAGATTCAGACATTTGAAATAATCAACCCCGCAAAAATTAAGAGTCCAAAATACATCGTTAGTCCATAATTGCATTTATCCCCAATATTACCATTAACCAAATAATATATTAAAAATTAGCCTAATTCAAAAATTTTACTAATTTTCAAATATTAAACATTTTAGCCCCAACAATTTTTAGATATTATGGGAACTCTTAACAATATTGGGATAAGCCCGTAATTAAAGTTGTTAACCATAAGGATAGAAGATGTTATCCGTGAGTTTTTGCAACCATCACTTCTTACATATTTCTTTGCACACAACACTGCCGGTCCCACTTCTCTCTTCTTGCAAAAAAACGCACAAACAAGCACCAAACATATATCTTCCAAAAAATAATACTTGTCTTGTAATAATCTAAATCACTTATAACTCACAAACAAAAGACATAAGAAAACCTTTTTTTCTTTTTCTGTTATACGAACACACAAAGCAAGAGACACGAACCCTTTCTTGATTCTGTTTCACGAACACAAATGCATACCCAAGGTACTCTCTTAGTTGGCTTCAAGATTTGTGAAAGGTCTCGTGTAGGTTGTTTGTTATTTTGTTTTTCTTTTTTGTAGATCGATGATGGGTATGTTCAATTTTAAATTAAATCTTAAGAAGATTGCAAACAAAGTTTGAACTTATCTGAGATCTTGTTTAACTTTTATTTCATGTTGAGTCTTGGTTAGAGTTGGATGTTGATTGTGGTTTCTTGAGGAGGATGAGACATAGGATAAACATGTTTGTTGTTGTTAGATGTGAGGTGAAATGATGGTTCGAGTCATCTTTGTGTTTCATCTTTATTTCCTTTTCGTTTAAAAATAAAAATGAAAACCAAGTAGTATAGATTTTGTACATTTTGTGTACATTGTAGTATTTGTATTTATTGATATGAAGGGTGTATTAATTGTAAGTAAGAAATAGTGTTTTAAGATGACAATTATTTGTGCTTAACATACTTGTAATTTATGTTTGGTGAATTCTATTTGCTTAAAATTGCATTAATGGTGATCTTAAAAATTAAATAGGAGAGAAGGTCATCCATGCATTATAAGTAATATAGATATAGATTTTCCACCAAATAAACCCTCATTAATATATCAATCATTAAATTTGTTACTTTTATAGTTAAATGTGCACTAATTATGATATAATCATTAAAATACTTTATTAATTATTTAAAACACCTTAATTATTATAATTATTATTTATATTTAATTTTTCTTATTTTTTACTTATCCAAATATATAGATAAAAATAAACAAATATATAATCATAAAATTCAAAATTAAACATTATAACTTTTATCAAGTAAGTTTCATTCATTTTTTCAATCACGATAATGTTACTAAATGAAATTTACCAATACTAAGGCTTTGTTGGGGGCAATTTTAAAGCTTTGGGGCAATGAAACGTGTGAAGATGAGCTTTTGATTTTATTGTTCGTTTACATGGCAAAGCGGTGAAGCTTTCTATATTTTTTAGGAAAATTTCATTTTAAAATTCTTCTTTAAGAAGAGCTGTGGTAACAGCACGTAAATCTTTCTTCAGCTACTTTTACCAAACACACCCTAAATGAAGTTTAGAAAAATATACCTAGATATTGTCTCAATATTAAATGAAAACACGTTTCGACATAAAAGCACAATGAAAACTAGTTACTTAAAAGATGTATGTATGACCAAAGTTATATGTATATTCCAAAATTACATTAGATATAACTACGAGGAGAGTTATTTTACATATCAAACTTTTCTCACATACCAAGGGACTCATCTCCACAATCCATCTAAAAATAAAATCAATGGCTGAGATTTAAAAGTATTTTATTATTTCACCAATTTTTTATAATTTAAATATCTCTTAAACCGTTTATCATTAAGCCAAAATATTTCTATCGCGAGACATTTAATTATCTTTCTGAAGACGGTAACTTTGATATACTGAAAAAAATTCATTTTTCACGTTTTTCGCTTTTTCGTTTATTTTACGTTCATCAAAATTTCATGAAAAATCATATATGATAAAACACTAAATTTAATATTACATGTGATATTAGTGTTAAATCATATATGATATGTAATATCACATGTGATATCATATGTGATTTTACACTAATATCACATATGATATTACATATCATATATGATTTTACACTAATATCAAATTAGTGTTATATCATATATGATTTTTCAATGCAAATTTAAGTAACGAAAAAAAAAAAAAACTTAAAAAGTGAGAAATCTGAATTTTTTTTTGTAGTATATCAAAGTCTTTTATCTATGAAAAAATAATTAACTTTCAATGATTTTTTTTTTCTTAGCTTTAACTTGGTTTAAAGTTATTAATATTTGAAAAAAAATGATGTAAATTGGTTTTTTATATTGTTGGGATTAATCTCATCCATTAGATCAAATAAAAATGAAGGGTGGAGATTAATCCCTTGGTATGTAAATAATCTTTTGTCCTCAAATGATCTTATATCTATAACTAAATAATAAACTTGTTTTGAGTGATTTTATTAGATGTAACTAAAAATAATTTTCTTCATCCGATAAAAACATTTGAACATATAGAAACACAAATTTATGATTTAATTATTACATAGTAATTTAATTCTCCTTTTATTTTGGGTTTACCTTATCCCAATAAACCTTATACCAAAGGAGGTACTCATATTTTTGATTACATTGTAGCATTATTAATTCATGGTGTTATGCGGTTAATCATGTAATGCATAATGATGAAATGAATCAAAATGCGATATATCAATTCATACCAAAGCTTTACCAACATCTTTTGACTATCTTATTTCACATAAAAAAGGCAAAATCTAAATTACTAACATGAAATATTAAACCCTAATCCTTTTTCTCTATCTTGAATTTGAGTGGCTGCTGATAAATCTACACCTATGATGATATTTTCAGATCAAATCTTTTGATGCAAAATTGAGAGCGTGTTTCTCAAATCCATACATACGTTGAGAGAGAGAGAGGGAGGCCGCTTGCACTTTCGAAAGACCACGGACGAAATATGCAATCTAAGCAAAGCACAGGGACGATTTCTGCATTTTAATCTAAAAATTATGAACCACCGAAATAAATGTATTTCTCGCGGTTATTTCAAAATTTCTAGGATTAAGGATTTCTTATTTGATCCGCGTTCATCTAACAATACTCCCAAATCGACTAACAATATATGCACTTTTAGTGGCTGTTTAGTGACGTATACCGGCATTTGGTGACATTTTTTGATTTTCTAATAATCCTTATTTAATAGCTTGCTATTGCGAGACATTGTTTAAAAAAATGTCATTTGTGATAAAAGGTTAAGAATACGTATAATTTTGCGATTTTCCGATATAATTTATCTGCATTTACTAACATTGAAGCTTTATGTCTTTACATCATACGTAGCTAAAAAAACCTACTAATTATCTCTTTTTTTAGTCATTTGACTTCGTTAGTTCATTTTTGAACCAAAGGTTGGCAAAGCAGCTTTATATATATAATTTGTGTTGCCCTTTTTGTTGCTTTTCAAGAAAAAGAAAAAGGAAAAGAAAGAGAAAAAACAAAAAGAAATATATGTATATCAACTTTGAGTAAGCCAATATGAGCAACTGGACTTAGACAAACCCAATGGATCTAAAAATCAGTGTGATTGAAGCCCAGCCTCAATATTTTGTCATTCAGTCTTTGGATAACCAGGCCCAGTTATGGCGAATTACGATTGATCCGCTTGAATCCCTGGACTTCTTATAAAATCTTTTGCGGAACAAAAGTCCAAATTCGAAAAATCTCTAAAAGTTGATCTAGAACGTGCAAAACGCCTCTAATTTGGTATGTTGCTGTAATTTTCTCTTATAAGCTAATGAAGTGTAGTAGGTAAATTCTACATGTCGTAAGTTTTGTCAACCCTGACTACTTTTAGTAGTTAATGCTAGTTTAAGAGTTTAAACCAATGTTTTGAAAACCGGGTTTATAATCGACCCGGCCGAAGTCGGTCGGGTCAACCGGTTATTTGGGTCAACCCGGTTTTTCATTAAAAAAAATAAAAATAAAAATAACCTGGTCAACCGGTTCGACCGCCGGGTCAACCGGTTCAACCGCCGGGTCAATCCGGGTCAACCCGGTTTTTATAAAAAAAAATTTGAAAAACGAACCCGGCCGGGTTTCGAGAACCGACGGTTGACCGGTCACTCAAAACCCGGTCTAACCGTTAACCGGTTTTAAACCCGGTTTTACCCCGTTGCCGGAACCAATTAGTCCACGGTTAACGACGGGTCGACGGGTTTCAAAACATTGGTTTAAACTATTGGACAACATACTTTAGACTACTAAGATAGGTAGTGGACTCTTTTATTAGGGAAGGGAAGAAGGGGCCTAAGCATGGCAGATGACTTACGCTTGAGCGGAAAAGGAAAGCGAGACCTTGCCTCTTTCTCCAGGCCTATTCGGACATACGAATCCCCCGGAAGATCAAGTTTATGAGCCGTATGATAGGAAACTTCCCGCACTGTTCAAACTATACCCGACAGGACAATCCTTTCTTTTCACCAAAGATATTAACCTTCAAGTCACCGTATGCACAAATTTTTTTTTAATAGAGTATAAAGGAGATCCACATCAAATGTATGATTTCACTAAAGACTAGTATTTCATTTTGACATATTAGTGGTCTAATTTAAAATAAGACATTTATTTATTTGACACAAAATTTCGTGAAAGGTTCTGATAAATCTAGATTTTAACTTTAAAATTATATTCTGACAAACATCAATTGGGTTTTCATGGACCCATAGATAACCCTAGGTCACCCACTGACTCCAATGTTTCCAGTGAATTACCATTGTTTGTTGTAAATAAGCGAGCATTTAACTTGAGATAGTTGTAATTTTGTCACTGAAGTTCGATGCTCTATATTCGCCGAGGTAATGTGACAACATAATTAGAACCGAGACTTTAATATGTAAGTGATCCTTGACAACCTCTTGATTGGCCTGAATGTGTTTCTAATAACATAAGCGTGTTTTTGATAGGTGAGAATTGTCTTTATGAAAATAGAACAAACCTTCACGGCACAACAGAGCCTTCCTTGTATATAACAAGAGATGCATTGTTATCCTTAAATAAGAGATAGCAGGAAAGATATGATCCCACATAGTGGAAGTAAAACAAGGCCTAGCTAGACGTTTCGCACAATATTGAAGCCCAATATATCAGATATATATAAGACAAAATTTGTCGTCTCTCCTTCAAAGAGCCTCTGATATGCCATGCTTAACACACACAACCCTATGGGACATGGACGTGTGAAGCGTGAAAGACATATGGGAAGCCCTTGAGGGAGAGTTAACAACTTTTGCCTCAAGTAATCCTTGTTCAAAAAAAAAAAAAAAAACTCTATATATCCATGCATGATGACTAGAATGGTTTGGTCATGCCCATTTTATAGGTGCTGAGATCGGTGTCGATGAGGTTTGACCTTCTTGGGATAGACGAAGTCTTTTGTGGATTTGTAGAATAAGGCATCTTTAAACCATATCTTGGTGATTGTCATAAACCAATTGATACTCAATTTTATTAAAAGAAATTCATTCCCCTTATATGTACTTTTTAGTAACACGTAGGAGGAGCAACTCATTTTGTTTGTATAACTCATTAAATTTTCTTTTCTTCTGTTCGAACAAATTGTCTAAACTCATTTTTATATTTGTGGTTAGTTTCAAGATTTTACCTCTTTCCCTTTCTTGTATATCATTCAAGAAACATTTTATTAGATAATATCATACAAAGTATATATATTTCTTAGAAGAATATGTAACATATATACACATATTTAAGAAAAGATGCTTCGGATCCAAGTTAGCACCATGAGATCTTGGCACATAGCAAGTGTCATAAAGCCACATTTGTCTTATGACATTGGCAAAAACACAACCTCTTCTTTAGGGTGAAGTCAACCCTAAACAAAGAGGCTAGGAATAAGAGCATCAAGGCATCAAACGCATACTGATCCTAATCTTCAAATTTCAAAATTTCGAATCAAATCTTCATTGCATAAACACTAGGAAATGTCAAATGTCGATGGAAGAGGCATATCAAATTCGAACCATATTTCAATCTAAAAACACCTACCAAGTCTTCAAAGAAATAGGAATATGGACTCAAATATAGATTTCTTTCACATTCTAGTAAACTTTCTTGCAAACTAGCTTTGCCTTCCATGTGTCGTTTAACTTGCTAGATCTTGTTTCGCCAAGTGACATCCAAGACAAGTAAATCTTGCCCTATGCAAAATGATAATTTCATTCTCCCTCATCCATCCCAACTCAAAAAGAGAATGATAATGAACTAAAGAATATAAAGAACTTGCATTACTAACCCATTTTGCTATAGTATGCGACTAAAAGTTGATATGCAATCACTCTTCTATCCAGGTTGTAAAAAGCCCGCCTAGGCGATAGGCAGCCACCAGCCGCCTTGATTTTACACTAGGCGGCCAAAAAAAGGGGTCAACAACGGTCAACAAGACAGTCAACGGTGGTCAAAACCAGTCAGCGGCGGTCAACACACTTTTTAAAATTTTAATTAAGTTTTTTTCTTTCAATTGGTCGGATCTTGTTTTTAAATGATGTGTAAGAATGAACTTAATTTTAAAATTTATATATAAAAAGTTCAATCCGCCTACGTGGCAGCTTTTGCAATCATCCTTCTATCTTCTAGTACTTTAATGAGAGCATATGTAATAATGAAAAAATTAAGGTGCAGATAATATTTAAAAGCTTAAACTTTACTGGAAAATCTAAAATTACTGACATCCCATAAGGTAATGAACAATCAAAGAGAACCACTTAAGGGTGGCCTAGTGGTAAAAGGCACAATTATCACTCTAAAATGTAAAGGTGAAGTTCAATCCTCTCATGTTCAAACAACTTAAGTGTACGCCAACCTCCCGAAAGGGCGCTTTTACTTGGCTTTCTGGTTTGAGTCATACTGTGGCGGTGGGTTCAAACCCCGTGAATTAGTCGGCCAAAAGGTCGGAAATCATGGTTAACAAAAAAAAAATACCAGACCAGACTAATACAAAACAAGAATCTAATACACTCAGATTAACATCAGATTAACATCATGATATCCAAACAATTAAACTTAACCCGAACCCCATGACTTGCAGCGTGCAACACATTATCATGTCAACTGAAGTTCGCCTTATTTTTTTTTACTAAAAACGCAAATATTGCAAATGAAGCTTGAAATTGTCAACAAAGGCAGTAGATGTCATCACCAAGCTCCAATATAATTTTACTATTTGCACTATAATTTGAATACCATTCTCAGAACTTCCAGCAAACCAGAGATAAAATACTAAAAAATGATCCGATTTATAAATTAAAGTTATATTAGGACCTTACATGTGACATTTAGAAGGGCAGAAGTGACCTCAATGCATCATCGCAACTGAGGTTTGCAAGGTCTGTAAATAAAGTCTTTCTACACAGGTTTCCCTTGCGAGTTATACAAAAAGATTATCATGACTCGGACCAATGGCTTCTGGTTACACAGATGTGGCAGTTTCACTCAAAGACTCATCTTAATGGTCTGATGACAAAGACCCGCGGCCTCCCTGACATTCATGCTTTAGGACTAATCCTTATCATCCACATGTAGGGATAGACTTCGATGTTACAGGGCTTCATTAGCATATAGAAACATACATAAACATATACAATTTACCAGCGTTCTCTTGGCTTTCCGTCTGGGAACACAGGGTCAAGAACTTTCTCTATATCCTGTTTTGCTTGTTTGCTTTGGCTCTTCACGCTTTCATCATCTTCATCAAAATCAGGAGGCATGTCGTCATCATCATCTCCGTCATCCTCATAGTCATCATCACTGTTATCATCCTCATAATCATCACCCATTTCATTACTGACTACATCATCAAGATCCAACCAGTCCTCTTCATCATCCTCCTGTTCATCACCACCATCCGAATCAGTTTTCGCCACACGCCCTCTGAAACGAGGAACGGAAACCAGCGCACGAAGCTTCTCTTTAATAAGCAGCAATCGATTCTTATCAACCAACTGTGAATCACGATATGCATCTCTAAGGAAAACAGAGTCCCTATCTCCTTTAAGAGACACATAAAACATATCAGGGTGTCTAATAAGCATCCCACGAAGCTGTTGAGAAAATCTAAACTCCTCTCTAAAATGCGTAAGATGATCAACTAATGTCCTCTTCTCAACCGTAAGACTTAAAATCTCGTGCACAACCGCACAAGCATGCTTCTCTTTTTCCGCCGAACCAGGCCTTAATTCAGAAAAATCCGAATAAGGCGAAATGTACGGTATATCCCTAAACTGCGCAATCCGTCTCATTTCACCTTTCGTAAGTTGAAGACCCCTCGGCAACCTCACTCTATTAAACTTCATCGGTCTATCAATAATCAAATCCCTCTTTTCCGCTTCCCGTGCTAACTTATCCTCTTCCTCAAGCTCAGCAAACGAGACAGCAAGTTCATTATCCCAGTGAGTCAACTCCAACGCGGGCCCTCTCTCCGTCCTCACAACCTTAAAATACTGCGGATACCTTTCACAAATCGTATCACGAAACTCCAAAGGAAGTCCTAAATCATTCTTCAAATGCGCTATCTTTTCCACAAGTATCCTTTTCTCCAACGACATCATCAACAACTTCCTTATCTTAACAACTAACAAATCCTCCATCTCATTTCTAACCTTCATTTCCTCAAAATACAGCTTTTCCGCCTCGGCCGTCAACTTAAACTTAAGCGAAAACGCCCCTTCTTCCTCAATCTCAAAAACACCCGGAAACTTCCTCAACAACGCGATAAACCTTCTACGCTTTTGCAACCCTAACGCGCGCCTAAACCTACCTAAATCCCTCAGCTGCATAACTCTATCGGGTTGACTCAACAATATCTTCCTAATCTTTATAACTAGTTTCAACTTCTTATCTCTTTGTATCACATTATCAAAAGGAAGCTCTTTCCTCCGTTTCACTATCGCCCGAATCGGCGTAACTCCAACATTAGTACTTTTCCTAAATTCACCCCCAAATTTCAATTTTAAATCATTTCCTAAAAAGGGTGTTGTTTTTTTATATAATTGTGAACTGGGTTGTTGAGACAAAGATGTTTTGTGTGATATAAAGAAAGGTAAAGTGGCGAGTGACGACGTCATTTTTTTGGGTCAGAATTTGAATGAAGTTGAGTTCAGTTAAAGATGATATTCAACATGAAGGTGTGTAATAATCATTGAAAATCAACACATTCAGATATTATAAAAATGAAAATAGAGATAAAATTGAAGAAAAATGGACTTACAGTGTATGTATGGTTTTAGGATTAGGGTTTATGGAATATGAAAATGATTTTTGGGGTTTATGTGATAGAGCTAGAGTTATCTTCAGATTTTTGGGTTTATTATCTAGAGAAAGTTCTATATTGGGCAAGTTAAGACCTTGTACTTAGGACACTTCTACACATGGTCCCTTATTTATGGATAGATAATAAGGTGGGATGGTACTTGAAACTTGAAAGATGAGTTAGTTGGAAGCATTCTTTTTAAAATCGAACCGGACATTGAACTGATTTTTTGAATGGTTTTTAGTTCTCCTCGGTTCAGTGGTTTTTCTGATCCAATTCAGCTCAACAGGCCGGTTTTAACCAACCGCTTCTTGATTTAACCGATACGATCGGGTTTTCAAAGCACTAGTTGGAAGGTCGAAGTAAAATCTGACAATAGTACTTATAAAATCACAACATAACAGGACAATGAGGTTTTGCAATAGATTTAGCCGAGAATCATTTTTGTTGTGTATTTCGGTTTCTTCCCATAGAATCTAAATTAAAATTTATACTGAGTAAATATACATTTAATTACTTGTAATTTTTTTTTTTCTTTTCTCATTATTCATACACTAAATCATAGCTATAATCCAAACCCGTATACAAAAGAATCTCACCCGTTTTTCTTATGCTTTATGTATTGATGGAATAAGATCGAGGATATGGAATGAGCCAGAGGCATGGACCCGACATTTGTGATTACCATGATACATAACGTAGATACCTTTAAGATGATAAATGACTTGTTAAGTTCGCGAAAAGGTAAGGCGTGTGTCTTCTTTTAGATGGTGTTTGTTTTTAACAGCCTCGAATCTGAACAAATGCATCTGAATCCGAATCTGCGTAAATTTCGAATCGACCGCATCTGAATGAGAAAAACTCATGTTTGAACCGCGCATTTGCTTGCTCGTACTAATTTTTTTGCTATTTTTGTGTCAACAAGAGGCAACAAAGAGCATTAAGACACCTCTCAAGTCCCCTAGACCATTATGATCTTCTGCCTCGACCGCCAACGTCGAACAAAAAAAAAAAACGACCAACGGCCAAAATGTCACCACATTTGAATCGGTTCAAATTCAAAGGCTGTTAAGAGCCTCTTTCTAAAAAACAAACACAGCTTAAACTTAGTTCCCTTTATATAGTAGGTGTAAAAATGTTTAAGGAGAAAAAAAGTTTTATTTGTTTATACTTCTCAATAAGTAATGCTTAACTAATAGATGACTCAACGAGAAAACCCTGATCTCCATGACTTTGTGTTTTAAGATATTATTTTAAATTAAGCACAAAACAAACAAGTTCTTACATAACTTAATGAATTATTAAGTTTTTTTAGTGATCTAAAAGGCATTATGGAAGATTTCTACAGTTTAGCTAAGGCTTAGCTTAATACCCCACTACTAATCAAGTAAATTTCAGACACCACTTAGAGTATGTTTGACGAAAATAACAAGAATGAAGCGGTGGCGACAAAGAGTAGCATAAAGCAGTGGCTATTTGTTTTAAGAAAGTGTTTTGTAGAATACCTGTATGACTATAATTACTATGTGAAAACGCTATGTTAATACAAATATCGTAATTAAACGTTATTTATATTTTTGATCTTTACCTAAGTTTTGTTAAAGACAAAAGTAAATTTAATTTGTATAAAAGCTTAAAGCTTGTCAAGTTTAATAGATATTAAAACAAGCTTTTTCAAACAATATATTCATCATTCAAGCATTTACATTTATGATTAGTAACATCTTGATATAACTCTAATCATTATGTATGATAGTAGTTTTTAGAATGTGTTAGGTTCTTAAAACCAAACACTACTTAAGTACTTGCATATTTCTAAAAATAGAAATACAACATATGACATCATGTGATGCATCATGGAAATCATTGGAAGATTTCATTAGATATTTTGTGTGGATTTGTACTCTTCATATCTTGCACAAATCTCACTTAGATAGAGTTGACTTTAGCAAAGATTTGATATCTTGACTGTCGGACCGGCGGTACCAAATTGGTACACGGGGAACCCTTTAGGGTTCGCGGTCCGTGGACGCTCACTGTCCATTTGGCTATAAATGGCAATGCCAAGCCAAGTAGTTTTTCATCCCTTTCTAACATACTCTCATACATATCTTCTCTAACCTTTCTAACTCAGTTTCATATCATATTAGTGATCTCTTTTGTAGCAAAGAAGATCAAGTCACATTCAAGCTTCAAACGAGGAGTTGGAAGTCTTGTTTGTTTAGTGTTGTATGATCTTGTGTTGATTCATACTTCATTGTTGTATTAAACCATCATAATCTTGTGAGTGTGAGTGGTTAGTATTTTAGTCCTCAAAATACATTTGTGTGTGGGAGTGGTTGTACCCTTGGAAAGAACTCGACATCTAGCTTAGTGTCGGAAATAGTGTAAAGGTTTTCTCCGCCGGTGAAAGGAGCTTGTTGACTAGTGAAGTTAAACTCTCGAGTGTGAGACTCGAGGAGTGGAGTAGGGCAAGGAAAAAGAGTCATTGTAGACCGAACCACTATAAACAACTTGTTGTGGTTTGATCATTTCTTTCCTTATTTACTCCTTACATATTGCTTGCATATTTCATTAACATATCTAAGATCAATATTAATTGATCTTTACAATAAGTTTCAAAACAAAGTTTTTAATTGGTAAACTATTCAACCCCCTTCTAGTTTTCTACAATTGGTACCCGAGCCTCGTTGCTCAAGAATTTCTAAAATAACTTGTATTTTATAAACTTGAAACGATCCATGGATTCCGAAAACTTTAAAGAAGGGCAATCTATGCAAAGACCACCACTCTTTAAAACCAATGGATTTATCTATTGGAAAAACCGTTTTGACACATATGTAAAATCAAAAGATATAGATCTTTGGTTTATTATTGTTAAAGGGGATTTTAGTTCTACAACAAAGGATATTTCCGTTGATGAACAAAAGAAACTAGTTGCTAAAAATAATGAAGCTAAAATGATGCTTTATAATGCTTTACCTAGAAAAGAATATGAAAGAATTTTTATGTGTGAAACCGCCAAAGATATTTGGGAATCTTTAATTGTTACACATCAAGGTAATTCACAAGTCAAGGATAACAAAATTGATCTTCTTGTTCAACAATATGAACAATTTGTTATTCCTGAATTATTACATATGGACTTGTTTGGACCATCCGCTATAAGAAGCTATGGAGGCAACTTATATACTTTGGTCATAGTAGATGATTACTCAAGGTTTACTTGGACGTTGTTTTTGAAAACCAAAAATGAAGCTTTTGATAAATTTGAAATACTTAGCAAGAAAATTCAAAATCTTCTAGGTGTCAAAATCGTGTCGATCCGAACGGATCATGGTCGTGAATTTGACAACGAAACTCAATTTGGAAACTTTTGTGATACAAATGGTATAACACATAACTTTTCCACTCCACGAACACCTCAATCTAATAGAGTAGTAGAACGTAAAAATAGAACAATTCAAGAAATGAGTAGAACAATGCTTAATGAACAAAACATTCCTCAAAAGTTTTGGTGTAACGCCGTTGACACTTCTACATATATTTTGAATAGAGTCTTAATACGTCCTTTTCTTAAACAAAACACCATATGAACTCTATAAAGGTAAAAAGCCAACGGTAGGATATTTTAGAGTCTTTGGTTGTAAATGCTTTATTCTTAATACTAAGGATTATCTCACCAAGTTTGACCCAAAGTCTTATGAAGGTGTATTTCTTGGTTACTCTCAAACTAGTAAAGCTTACATTGTCCTAAACAAAGAAACAATGATAGTCGAGGAATCGTTGAACATAACATTCAACGAAAGTCCACCTCCCTCTAAGACATCACCTTTGGTAGATGATGACTTAGTTGAAAGTCAAATTGTCACAATTCTCAATTTCCGGTCATTTCTCAAAACAATTCATGCTTCACAATTTCATCATTTATTGTAAACTAGGTTTACGTGTTCCAAATTCGCGTAACCTTAATGGTTTAGCGGCGAATCCATGATCATATCATCACGGACATTTCATATAGACTAAGTTTAGTCTACATTTCATTAGCATCATTTTCATCATGTTAGTTCATTCATGATTTTGCATTTCACCTTTAACGCGTAAATTTCATATTAAATAAACGTTATCGCGTAAGTTATTATTTTGAACATTTAATCCGATACTTCCAAAAATGATTCCGATATATTTTTATACTTACATTTAGTTTATAAATATAATATTTTGAGTTTACCTAGTGTTTTAAATTTATTTTGTATATAAATCATTAAATTTATATTATTACGACACTTTTCTTAAAAACTACACGATAATTATTATATCACTCAAATTTTACAAGAAATGTATTTTTATAATTTTTATGATCTCATTATACTTTACTTGATCCATTAAAACTTATTTTTTTTTTTTTTGTTCATGTTACTCTAATTTCACAACTATATACAAGTTACAACCTATTTACCTTAACTACATTTTTGTTCTTACAAACAAATACTTACACAATATATAAAAAAAAAAAATAATAATAATAATTGTGAAACACTCCCCCCTAAAATCCGGCCTAGGGGGGGGGGAGGATAGTCAAAATGGGTAGATTTTTCTTACAAAACTAGATTTATACTCCATGTATTTACTTCACTCATTTTCACTCACAATAATTCAAGTTAGCAAAAAGTTCTTCTCTCTTTGTTTCATCCTCCATAAAACCGGCCATATAAGGAGTTAAGAAGGGATCACAAAATTTTCCAAATCAAGTTCTTGACAATCTAGTTACACTCTTATTAAAGGTTTTGAAATAAAAACCTAGGGTGTTTAGGTTAATCCTTGTTCTAATCACCTCATCATAGTAGCTTGTAAGCATATCACTTCCATTTTATATCTTTCATTTTCATTTCATATTTATTTCTTCATATTTTGAGCAAGCATGCAAGACTTATTGTTGTTTATACCATTTTTACATTGGTTTTTAGAGTTTGATATATAAAAGTCATCCTATAATTTATCCCTTGTTATATATTGGTCTTGATTATGTTTAGGAACCCATGACACCCTAAGAAGGTGTATGGTAGGATTAGAATAGCTTTGGAGTTGATTTGAAGGGATTGGAATAGGTTTAGTACGAGAAAAACTATTTTCGACAAGTGTTAAAAGTGATCTGATCTTATTTTGTTTTTCTGGAAAATCCGACAGTAGACATGAGTTTTTGGCCTAGATATTTAGAAATTATACTTTAAAACGAATCCGGGTCAGCTGAACGGATTAAAACGGAGTTATAACGAAGAAGTTATGAATTTTTCAAGTTTGACGACGAAATATACATTTTCAGAAAATTTCAGCAACCTATTTTTACTTTGTACGAGTCAAAAACGAGTCCTAAGCTTTATAAATTATTTCGACTTATCAAAACTATATTAGTATACTTTGATACGGTTAAGGACGTATATACCACGTAGAAAACGGATTTGTAACGACTAAAATATACACGTTTTCACAACATTGCCGTAACTTTATTAGTTAAGAAAAACTATATTATTTTTAGTTGACAAGTGTTACGGTAACTAAAACGACCATATTGAAGGCTATTTTTAACATTGACGATAACTTTTGTAACAAGATGTCTTCTAATAAAATCGAGATCACCAAGCATATTTTTCAAAACGACCAACCGTTTGTATAGCGGAGTTGTGATAAATTATTTACGGTTGCTTAAACTTTGCCAAAACTCACTTTTGAACCACATTTGGACA
Organism: Chrysanthemum makinoi; assembly: GCA_910596185.1. NCBI lineage: Eukaryota > Viridiplantae > Streptophyta > Magnoliopsida > Asterales > Asteraceae > Chrysanthemum > Chrysanthemum makinoi. Next base: position 135,900,979 of record OU343217.1, read on the forward strand.
AAATCACCATCTTTAACCTTTATTATCTCTATGCTCGAGACCTCTATGACGAAAACTCATGTACTAAAACTTCTAGATTTTGATACAAGCTTTCCAAAACCGTCGAGTTCGTTTCCTAACATGCGACGTACACCATTTTAAGACTAGCTTTTCGAAGCCATTTTTGTCACTTTCATGAAAAATTCCGACGACATTATTTTACGACGAAAAGTTAAAAATTCACAATAAATCATTAATAAACTATTGTAGGATGACATTTTGACGTAAATACTTGTAAAGTAATTTAAGAATGTTCAAGACGTCAAAAGAGTATTTTTCGACGATAAGTATTATTTTTTTTAAAACTCGCAAATGGTATAAATAACATACGAAATGCATGCATAACATTACATCATAACTCATTAAGTATCATATCATTCATTTTAGGTCATGATAGTTTCCGAGCCTCATTTTCTTGCACTTCATTTTGTTAGCATATCAATCACACCAGGTGAGTTCTATAGCCCCACTTTCAATTGTTTTTATACTACTTTTGGGGGAGATACATGCTCAAACTATTTTCATTTACTTTCACAAATACTCTAAACTTTTACTGATTACCGTGAGTTCATACCCCGCTTTAACTCATTTAAATTCCTATAAACTATTTGGGGCGAGATATATGCTTATTTATCCAAACATTTAAACTCTTTTGCCAAACAACATTACCTATACTTTACACTTGATTTGCTTATACTCTTGATTGCGTTATACACTTGATTGGGTTATACTTGATTTCATATGCATATTTGTAACAAACATACAAGAATTAGTGGCTCCAAATTAAGTTGTTGGAAGGCTATTAATTTACAAACATCCCATCATTTATATGTTGGAAGGCCATTTTTATGGATACATCCCAACGTGAGCGTTGGAGGAACATCCCAACACGAGTTGTTGGAAGACCCCTTGTGGTGACATTATACTTTTAACTACATTATTGTGCATATTCACGATTGTCATTCTATTTTAGGCAATGGGTTGTGAACACACAGGTTGCAAGTTTTGTATGGGCGAACTTGAACCGAGTGGATTCACAATGCCTTTCTGCTGTGAACATTTCTCTAAGTATTTCAAATTATTTTTTTAACACAAACTTATGAACTCACCAATCTTTGTGTTGACACTTTTTAGCATGTTTATCTCAGTCAAGGCTTATAGCATTTCATGGAGCTTTTGAGTCTCATGGCATACATTGGAGTCTTGTGCTTTTAACAATTACCATTCGACATGTTTTGTAAACTCTTTATGTATTATCAAACTTTGTGATTTCTTGTTGTGTAAACTTTAACCTAAGTAATCGAATGGTAAACTTTTCAAAACGCCTCATTATAGAGGTCGTTTTCTGTATCCATACTTTGTGCTATGACGTCATACCCCAATGACACCATCGCTCCAAGCGATATTTTGGGGTGTGACAGATTGGTATCCGAGCATCGGTTATAGAGAACTAGGTTGCATCATTGACCCTAGACTATAACTGCATCATCATAGCATCTCATCATATCATATTAAGTGCACATTCTTTATACATGCGGACTTATGACTCAACACCAAACATCATATGAGTCGATTAGTCCAAGCATTGCATAGTTACTCCTAAATTATACATAGCCCGATCACCTATGTCTAATTCAGGAAGAATCATGCAATGAAGGGAGTGGTAGTCTCATATGTGTAAGCAATTCCGTAATCAAGCCAAATTTTCAAAAGATTTTCTGCAAACCACTTGTTTCCGTTTGATCCGAAATGGACAGCTTCTTGTTTGATGAGTTGCAAAGATCGAGCTAGAAACAAGTCGTTACCTAAACCGATTTGGCCTAATCGTATGACAGTTCTTGTTTGATGAGTTGTGGGATTTAGTAAAAATCGGGTTACCAAAAGTCTTTTAAAAATTTTGCTTGAGAATGGGAAAGCTTGTCTCATCGAGCCTAATCATAAGAAAGCATGTATTTAGGATGGGAATTGCTCATGATAGCACGGGAACGTACCTTGTGGAACGAGTAACTCATATGCATAAGCATTGACATAATCATTTAGACCATACACGAGCATAAACTTTTAGAACCCTTGTCGAGGTTCGAACCATAGTATCATCGATCGAATCACGGGACGTGATTCCTCGACATGGGAAGAATGTCACAATTCTCAATTTCCGGTCATTTCTCAAAACAATTCATGCTTCACAATTTCATCATTTATCGTAAACTAGGTTTACGTGTTCCAAATTCGCGTAACCTTAATGGTTTAGCGCTAATCCATGATCATATCATCACGGACATTTCATATAGACTAAGTTTAGTCTACATTTCATTAGCATCATTTTCATCATGTTAGTTCATTCATGATTTTGCATTTCACCTTTAACGCGTAAATTTCATATTAAATAAACGTTATCGCGTAAGTTATTATTTTGAACATTTAATCCGATACTTCCAAAAATGATTCCGATATATTTTTATACTTACATTTAGTTTATAAATATAATATTTTGAGTTTACCTAGTGTTTTAAATTTATTTTGTATATAAATCATTAAATTTATATTATTACGACATTTTTCTTAAAAACTACACGATAATTATTATATCACTCAAATTTTACAAGAAATGTATTTTTACAATTTTTATGATCTCATTATACTCTACTTGATCCAGTAAAACTTATTTTTTTTGTTCATGTTACTCTAATTTCACAACTATATACAAGTTACAACCTATTTACCTTAACTACATTTTTGTTCTTACAAACAAATACTTACACAATATATAAAAAAAAAAAAAAATAATAATAATTGTGAAACACTCCCCCCTAAAATCCGGCCTAGGGGGGGAGGATAGTCAAAATGGGTAGATTTTTCTTACAAAACTAGATTTATACTCCATGTATTTACTTCACTCATTTTCACTCACAATAATTCAAGTTAGCAAAAAGTTCTTCTCTCTTTGTTTCATCCTCCATAAAACCGGCCATATAAGGAGTTAAGAAGGGATCACAAAATTTTCCAAATCAAGTTCTTGACAATCTAGTTACACTCTTATTAAAGGTTTTGAAATAAAAACCTAGGGTGTTTAGGTTAATCCTTGTTCTAATCACCTCATCATAGTAGCTTGTAAGCATATCACTTCCATTTTATATCTTTCATTTTCATTTCATATTTATTTCTTCATATTTTGAGCAAGCATGCAAGACTTATTGTTGTTTATACCATTTTTACATTGGTTTTTAGAGTTTGATATATAAAAGTCATCCTATAATTTATCCCTTGTTATATATTGGTCTTGATTATGTTTAGGAACCCATGACACCCTAAGAAGGTGTATGGTAGGATTAGAATAGCTTTGGAGTTGATTTGAAGGGATTGGAATAGGTTTAGTACGAGAAAAACTATTTTCGACAAGTGTTAAAAGTGATCTGATCTTATTTTGTTTTTCTGGAAAATCCGACAGTAGACATGAGTTTTTGGCCTAGATATTTAGAAAATATACTTTAAAACGAATCCGTGGCCGCTTGAACGGATTAAAACGGAGTTATAACGAAGAAGTTATGAATTTTTCAAGTTTGACGACGAAATATACATTTTCAGAAAATTTCAGCAACCTATTTTTACTTTGTACGAGTCAAAAACGAGTCCTAAGCTTTATAAATTATTTCGACTTATCAAAAATATATTAGTATACTTTGATACGAAGTTAAGGACGTATAATACGTAGAAAACGGATTTGTAACGACTAAAATATACACGTTTTCACAACATTGCCGTAACTTTATTAGTTAAGAAAAACTATATTATTTTTAGTTGACAAGTGTTACGGTAACTAAAACGACCATATTGAAGGCTATTTTTAACATTGACGTATAACTTTTTGTAACAAGATGTCTTCTAATAAAATCGAGATCACCAAGCATATTTTTCAAAACGACCAACCGTTTGTATAGCGGAGTTGTGATAAATTATTTACGGTTGCTTAAACTTTGCCAAAACTCACTTTTGAACCACATTTGGACAAAATCACCATCTTTAACCTTTATTATCTCTATGCTCGAGACCTCTATGACGAAAACTCATGTACTAAAACTTCTAGATTTTGATACAAGCTTTCCAAAACCGTCGAGTTCGTTTCCTAACATGCGACGTACACCATTTTAAGACTAGCTTTTCGAAGCCATTTTTGTCACTTTCATGAAAAATTCCGACGACATTATTTTACGACGAAAAGTTAAAAATTCACAATAAATCATTAATAAACTATTGTAGGATGACATTTTGACGTAAATACTTGTAAAGTAATTTAAGAATGTTCAAGACGTCAAAAGAGTATTTTTCGACGATAAGTATTATTTTTTTTAAAACTCGCAAATGGTATAAATAACATACGAAATGCATGCATAACATTACATCATAACTCATTAAGTATCATATCATTCATTTTAGGTCGTGGATAGTTTCCGAGCCTCATTTTCTTGCACTTCATTTTGTTAGCATATCAATCACACCAGGTGAGTTCTATAGCCCCACTTTCAATTGTTTTTATACTACTTTTTGGGGAGATACATGCTCAAACTATTTTCATTTACTTTCACAATTACTCTAAACTTTTAATTGACGTGGAGTTCATACCCGCTTTAACTCATTTAAATTCCTATAAACTATTTGGGGCGAGATATATGCTTATTTATCCAAACATTTAAACTCTTTTGCCAAACAACATTACTTATACTTTACACTTGATTGCGTTATACTCTTGATTGCGTTATACACTTGATTGGGTTATACTTGATTTCATATGCATATTTGTAACAAACATACAAGAATTAGTGGCTCCAAATTAAGTTGTTGGAAGGCTATTAATTTACAAACATCCCATCATTTATATGTTGAAGGCCATTTTATGGATACATCCCAACGTGAGCGTTGAGGAACATCCCAACACGAAGTTGTTGGAAGACCCTTGTGGTGACATTATACTTTTAACTACCTTATTAAGCATATTCACGATTGTCATTCTATTTTAGGCAATGGGTTGTGAACACAATGTGTTGCAAGTTTTGTATGGCGGAACTTGAACTGGTGGATTCACAATGCCTTTGCTGTGTGAACATTTCTCTAAGTATTTCAAATCATTTTTAACACAAACTTATGAACTCACCAACCATTGTGTTGACACTTTTTAGCATGTTTATCTCGTGTCGTGGCGATAGCATTTCATGGAGCTTTTGAGTCTCATGGCATACATTGGAGTCTTGTGCTTTTAACAATTACCATTCGACATGTTTTGTAAACTCTTTATGTATTATCAAACTTTGTGATTTCTTGTTGTGTAAACTTTAACCTAAGTAATCGAATGGTAAACTTTTCAAAACGTCTCATTATAGAGGTTTTCAGATCCATACTTTGTGCTATGACGTCATACCCCAATGACACCATCGTTCCGCTGCGATATTTTGGGGGTGTGACACAAATGATAGAAGGTCAAGAAATAATTAATAATAACAAGGAAGATGAACCATTAAATAAAGAAATTGTCAACATCAAAGAATCTAAAAGTCATCCTTTAGAAAAAGTCATAGGACAACTTAATCAAAGAACCTTAAGGTCACAAGCCCAAAATCAAAGTAATTATTTTTGTTTTGTATCCACCATTGAACCGAAAACCATAAATGAAGCAATAAAAGATGAATCATGGGTTATTGCCATGCAAGAAGAATTAAACCAATTTGTTAGAAATGATGTTTGGAAATTAGTTCCAAAACCTAAAGATCAAACTATAATTGGAACAAAATGGGTTTTTCGAAATAAAATGGATGAAAATGGGATAGTATCTAGAAACAAAGCTAGGCTTGTAGCGCAAGGTTATAATCAACAAGAGAGGATTGATTATGATGAAACTTATGCACCGGTAGCTAGGCTTGAGTCTATTAGAATATTGCTTGCTTATGCATGTGCCTATGATTTTAAATTATTTCAAATGGATGTTAAAAGTGCTTTTCTTAATGGGTTTATTAACGAAGAAGTGTATGTTGCTCAACCTCCCGGTTTCACCGACTTTGAGAAACCACATCATGTCTTCAAACTCAAGAAAGCATTGTATGGTCTTAAGCAAGCACCAAAAGCTTGGTACGAACGACTTAAGACTTTCCTTATTGATAACAAATATACTATGGGATTAGTAGATAATACTCTTTTTACCAAGAAAAGGAATCACATATTATCATTGTTCAAATATACGTTTATGACATTATATTCGGATCAACTTGTCAAGAATTATGTGATGATTTCTCTAAAATCATGCACGACGAGTTTGAAATGAGTATGATGGGTGAGTTAAATTTCTTTCTAGGACTTCAAATAAAACAACTAGAAGATGGCATATTCTTTAACCAATCTAAATATATAAAAGACATGCTTAGGAAATTTGGTCTTGAAGATTCCAAACCAACTAAGACACCCATGTCCTCGGACACTAAACTCACCAAGGATGAAGAAGGTGAATCCGTAGATAACACTAAATATAGAGGAATGATTGGTAGCCTACTCTATCTTACGGCTAGTAGACCCGACATTATGTTTAGTGTTTGTCTATGTGCTCGCTTTCAAGAAAACCCAAAGGCATCACACTTAGAAGCCTTAAAAAGGATTTTAGATACATTAAGGGAACAACGTGTTTAGGATTATGGTATCCCAAAGGAACGTGTATAGAAACCATAGTGTATGCCGACTCGGATCATGCCGGTGATTATGTTGATAGAAAAGTACAAGTGGTATTTGCACTTTTGTTGGACATTGTCTCACCTCATGGTTTGCAAAGAAACAAACAGCCTTAGCCATCTCAACCATGAAGCCGAGAATCGCGTCTCACCGGTAGGAAAAGCATGTCAACAAGCTCTTTGGATGAAGCAAGCTCTAGTAGATTACGTAATTCATCTCAACGACATTGTGATACTTTGCGACAACAAAGGAGCCATCGATCTCAGAAGAATCCCGTTCAACATGCTCGACAAAGCATATTGAAATCCGCCATCACTTTCTTTCGCGACAATGTTCAAAAAGGAAACATTTCAATCGAGAAAGTATCCTCCCAAGACAACATTGCCGACATCTTAACTAAGCCTCTTAAACGAGAACCTTTTAATCTTCTTAGACTTGGTTTAGGGTTAATGGAACCAAACATGTAGGATAAACATAGCCCAAAACATTAGAATAGTCAAAAGTAAAAAAATTTGTCTTGTACGCCATCAGTAGCCACGGCACCAACGACAACAAAGACGGAACCAAATTTTTGGTGCCGCCTAGTCCGTGGTGTCTACGTGCAAAACCGCTATATACAAATCATCCTCTTCCTCAAAACCCACTTTACCAAAACGTGTAAAACTTAAACCAAGCTCATTATTGTCATCTTCCCACTCACTAATCACTGAAGATAACATCATTGTAAGTATCCTAACTACATTTCATCTCTTAATTCTAAGTCTAGGATTCTTATTTATGCACAAAACTATCACAAATCATTACATGGGGTTTTATGTATGCTTTTATACCAAATATGAATTCAATTGGCAAATTGCATAACTAGTCATTGAAATTAGGTACTACATTATCATATTGCATAAACAAATCATGCTTCCCACTAATTGATAGATAATGAATATAAGGCCCTATTCAAACAACCAAACACCCCATGTCAAAAGTTTTGAAAAGCTTCTCACTTGTAGGAAAACAATTTTTTCATTGCTAATACAAATAGAAGCGTTAAATTTTCATCACTTGCATGCTCTTGAATACTAAAGGTATTGCATAAATAATATGCATTCCTGTATATTCAAATGAAGCCACATTGAATTAGGAGCATTTGGGTTATCTCATGGTATTTGCCAAACACCCCACTAAAACCATTTTGTGCATAAAATGAGTCGAGATAACCGCAACTCCAAATTGTTTTCATATAGGCACACACTAGAACCAAAAACGTTAAAACTTATTCTCATTTTTAACATATTAACTCTTGTCCTTAGGAATAACCATGGTAGCCGCAAGATTCTATGATCACAAAGACACCCTTAACTACATTCCCAAACACCACAAAACCAAAGGACTTACCAAGGAACAAGTAGAAATATTTAGGGGTCTAGAATCAAGGTATTTCCATGAGGGTAGAACCATTCACTCATCCTTCCTTGAAAATACCAACCTTCGTGAAGAACTAGCCGCCATTCAATTCGATTGTCTTTTTGACATCGATGAACCAATTTGTCCTAGGTTTGTGTTAGAATTCTATGCTAGTGTGACCGGCTTTAATGATGAAGACGATGATGAATTTTGTCTTAGGTTTAGAATCAATCAAAACGACTACACCATCACCTTAGGCAACTTTGCTCAAGTGTTAGGAATTCCCAACCGAGGAACTTGTGTCTACACGGATAAATGGTCACTCACCGCTCTTGATGCAATCAATGACCGCTCTCTACCCTACCAAACCCGTTTGGCCGATAAGGATGTCATCCGTGAACACCTTTTTAACCCAAAAGGTGATACAACCGAAGTTACCCGAAGGAAAAGAAGTAAACCGAGATCCATATGGAATGGAGCTAAATGAACTTAAGCCCGAATTTAAGAAATGGGAGGAGCTACTTAGAGCCAACGTCATTAGCACCATAGGAAATAGGGATCACATTAACGCTTGCCTTTGTCATATGCTCTACAACTTGTCCACCCGTCAACCATTCAATTTAGCCTACTACATAGCTAGGAGAATGATTGATATTCCAACTCAAGGATCGGTTGCTCTTCCATACGGGATGCTTCTCACCCGTCTCTATAGAAACTTCGCACCAATTCCACCAACCCCAAGAGGAATGCACCTTCACTATGAACTCATCCCTCACATCTTTGTACCTTTGAGTGATGCACGAGTTGCTAAGACAAAAGGCAAGAGAGCAAAACCTCCAACTCCATCATCATCATCATCAAATAGCTCCGAGGATGGTCTTCCAAGCTCTCGTCTTCCGCCTCATGAGTATTATGCGTCTCTTCCAGAAATAGAGAATGAATCAGGAGTTCAAGCAAACTAAGGAATGTTCAAGTGCCTTGGTAGGATGATGAACAAGATTTACAAGAAGTTGGACAAATAAGGGTAATTTTAAGGAGTGTTTGGAACAATGCATTATCGTTAATGTTTGATACAATTTAGTTGTTTTTATTATGTAGGATGATAATATAACTTGAAACAATGGTGAATGCTAACAATCTTATGCAGGGGATAGCAAGTATGCTATCAAATTTTACCCATTTTCACTATAATGTGAAAATCAAAAAGCCTTGCTCAAAATACATGCTCCACTATGTTTATACATGTGTTATTTACTTTTCCTAACTAGAAATGTTTAGTATAACAGGTTTTGAGAAAAAATTTCAGGTTTGAAATGTCCCCGACACCTAAAAAACGTACATTCCATATATTTCTCAAGACTCCACGGACGGATCGACACCCTTTTAGGGTTCCTATGTAAGTTTTGGTGCCGTGGATCCTCTGTAACTTTATGAATTTCGACTATTTCGTGATTCCAAATTACCATCCAATGCTTATAAATCAATCCTAAATTGCTTATACTCTTATTAGAACTAGTATAATTCACTTAGGAATATAAGAAATCCATTTCCCACCAAAATTCAAAAATTTGAAAAATCCACCCAAGGAGCCCTTTTGCATAAAGGAAGGAACCAAATTTTTGGTACCTTCAAATCGTGGGTGATCTGAATATTAGAAAATTCCACTCACTAGAACACATTTATTGCAAATCTTTTCTTCTTCACTCCATATCTCTTGAATGGCTTGACTTGGGTGATATGACTAGCATTCAACCCACTTCCAAATCATTAGGAACCTCATCTCTTCAATGGCTTAACATCAAATCAAACACATTTCTCCATGATTTTTCACTTCTATAAATTGAGAGGTTTTACCATGATCATCCTCACACCTTCTTCATTCTTACTATCATCTAGCAAAGGAAAACCAAAGTCAAAATGACAAAATCATCTCCAAAACCTTGCAAGAAGACCGCTAGAATTAGTGTGAGGCCTTGTTGCTTCGTTAACCTTAGCTCCTCATCCAGTCTTCCACTCACAATCTCATCTCCCATCCGAGATGATACAAACCTTACCTTAGCCACACCTACTCAATCACACATTGTGATCACCACTCCACCACCAACAAAAACACCAACTTCACCTCCACCGGCACCCATCCAAACATCCAAAACACCTTCACCACCTTCACCAAGGTCTCCAACTCTCATTCCTATGGAGTTATTTTCCACTCCACCTACTTCACCAAATCCTTTCTTGGAGGACTTGGATGACTTGCCTCCTAGGCCAAATCATCCACCACCATTGCCATCATTTGGCTCAATTGAGCGGATGGCTCATGAGTCACCTCGGTCATCCTTTGACCCAAACGCCCATTAGGGCCTAAACCTCTTCTCTTCCACCCCATTCACAAAGACATTCATGGTCCTTTGTATGGGGATCATTCACTCACCACATCAATGTCCCTCATCTTGAGGACATTGAGGAGTGCATGTGGGATGCCAATCCCACTAGAGAGAGATTCAAACGGAACTCCACAACCTCCACCAATTCAAAGGCATGGTGGACTCTCACTTGAGTGAGACAATGCAAATGCAAAGTGCTTTGCTTGCTTCCATCATAACCACCCCAAACATTTCCACCAACACCAACACATCTACCATTCCACCACCACAACCTCCCCAAACATACTACCCCCCTAGGCATGGTTGCTCAACTTGTGAGCAAACGGCCCAAACCGTTGATAGGACACCGGTTATGGTCCTTGACTTTCAAGAAGAAATGAGGTTCATCCTCAATCATATCCTTGAGAGCCTCAACGCTCTTTCTCATCCACCATCAAATTAGGATGGTCATAGTTTAACATTTCTAGTTTCTCTTCTTAGGATTATTTTCTTTTCTTTTCTTCTTGTACTAAAACACATCATTGTGTTCCCATTTCATGATCTTTATTCATGAAAATTTTAACTAATGAATGGTGTTTTTATTATAGTATTGGTGCTTTTACATAGTGTTTGGAAATGCTTGTGAATGATCATTATTACTAACATTTTTTTGTAGCTTTTACTTTCACAATCCATGTATCTTCCCATTAAGCACCCAATTTAGGGGGAGCTTTGATCAAGGGGAGATAATGGCTCGTGCTCATTACATTCCGCAGACGCCTCTACTTTTGTTGAGACAAAAGGGGGAGAAAATATAGAACTTGATTACATTTTGACTTTTCTTAAAAAGTCAACAAGATACTTTGACTTTTCAAAAGTCAACATCATACATCAACTAGTGAACACTTTGACTTTCATAAATAGTCAAACATCATACACTTGCATTATCTTTCTCTTTTCAAGTTCTAAAACTAATATTTTTATAAATCTTGCACAAACTTTGTATCTTTTATAAAAATAAAATTTATTTTTTGTCCTCAACAAAAAGGGGGAGATTGTTAATACAAATATCGTCATTAAACGTTATTTATATTTTTGATCTTTACATAAGTTTTGTTAACGACAAAAGTAAATTTAATTTGTATAAAAGCTTAAAGCTTGTCAAGTTTAATAGATATTAAAACAAGCTTTTTCAAACAATATATTCATCATTCAAGCATTTACATTTATGATTAGTAACATCTTGATATAACTCTAATCATTATGTATGATAGTAGTTTTTAGAATGTGTTAGGTTCTTAAAACCAAACACTACTTAAGTACTTGCATATTTCTAAAAATAGAAATACAACATATGACATCATGTGATGCATCATGGAAATCATTGGAAGATTTCATTAGATATTTTGTGTGGATTTGTACTCTTCATATCTTGCACAATCTCACTTAGATAGAGTTGACTTTAGCAAAGATTTTGATATCTTGACTGCCGACGTACAAATTGGTACAGAAGGAACCCTTTAAGGGTTCCGCGGTCCGTGGACGCCTCTCGTCCATTTTGGCTATAAATAGCAATGCCAAGCCAAGTAGTTTTTCATCCCTTTCTAACATACTCTCATACATATCTTCTCTCTAACCTTTCTAACTCGGTTTCATATCATATTAGTGATCTCTTTTGTAGCAAAGAAGATCAAGTCACATTCAAGCTTCAAACGAGAAGTTGGAAGTCTTGTTTGTTTAGTGTTGTATGATCTTGTGTTGATTCATACTTCATTGTTGTATCAAACCATCATAATCTTGTGAGTGTGAGTGGTTAGTATTTTAGTCCTCAAAATACGTTGTGTGTGGGAGTGGTTGTACCCTTGGAAAGAACTCGACATCTAGCTTAGTGTCGGAAATAGTGTAAGCGAAGTGTAAAGGTTTTCTCCGCCGGTGAAAGGAGCTTGTTGACTAGTGAAGTTAAACTCTCGAGTGTGAGACTCGAGGAGTGGAGTAGGGCAAGGAAAAAGAGTCATGTAGACCGAACCACTATAAACAACTTGTTGTGGTTTGATCATTTCTTTCCTTATTTACTCCTTACATATTGCTTGCATATTTCATTAACATATCTAAGATCAATATTAATTGATCTTTACAATAAGTTTCAAAACAAAGTTTTTAATTGGTAAACTATTCAACCCCTCTTCTAGTTTTCTACACGCTAGTTGCTAAATGCAACTAAAAACAGCATTTTGATTT